>VIAB01018433.1:21820-39698 GCA_009801035.1 Oophaga pumilio | reverse complement strand
ATAGAAGATATAAGTGGTCCAACCAGACCTACTAATAAATGGTTATCATTCAGCAAGATGTTAGTAATGATGC
This sequence comes from Oophaga pumilio, assembly GCA_009801035.1. Classification (NCBI taxonomy): domain Eukaryota; kingdom Metazoa; phylum Chordata; class Amphibia; order Anura; family Dendrobatidae; genus Oophaga; species Oophaga pumilio. Next base: position 39,625 of record VIAB01018433.1, on the reverse strand, counting down.
AAAAGGCAGTCTGATAAGTATTGGATACAAATCCTAGTTAAGGTAGAAGTCCTGATCAAAGTACAGGCAGCCTGAGCAATGTAAAGTACGTATCCTAAAAGGGTATTCTCTTTTTGTGCATAGAGGGGCATAAAGGAACTAAGATGACCAACCTGCAGCAAACATGGGAGAGGCAGACCCCAACGCGCGTTTTCAAATGTGCTTCTTCGGGGGCCATGGTGTCAGAGGATTGAAAGGCAGGTCCTTAAATAGCAGGTGAACGCTGATGCAGCGCTTCAGGCAGCACAGCGGGAAGCGGAAGCCAAGGAGTCAGCGTCCAACGTTGCAGATCCATGCCCACTGCCGACGCGTCAGCAAGGTGGGTGTGGAGAGCAATGTCAGATGGACGCGTGTCCACGGCAACAGAATCACGCCGGCTGGGGAAAGTGCACACGGCAGAGGGACGGAGATGAGAAAGTATAGCACCAAGGACCCAGACATATAAGAGAGGCTGGATAAAAAGCAGTGACAAAAAGACTACAGAGGTACACCTACCTTGATAGGGGAAAATATAATAAAACCCAGTGGTAAGGGTGAACTGTGATGGAAGGAGGGAATGAAACGAGGAAGTATGGTGGCATTAAGTGACCCGCAAAAAATAGAAAAAGTGAAGGTGCAATTTATATTAATAATAAAGGGAGAGTGTAAAAAGAAATGAAAACCAAGATAAAAAGAAAAAAAACAATACAGGAATTAAAAGATAATAATAATACAAATATTATCTGACTGTATTTTGCCTCATTACTAACATCTTGCTGAATGATAACCATTTATTAGTAGGACTGGTTGGACCACTTATATCTTCTATTGGTTATCTCCAGCTATTTCTTCATATGTGATCGTCATTATATTGCACTTTGTATGTTTTGCACTATGCATTTAATATTATCTGACTGATTATATGCATATGAATACTAGTTGTTATTCCTTTGGGTATTATATGGTACAGTCTTGTATTGCATGACTGCATCTAACAACATCTATAAAGGTTAATCCTATATAGCTACATCCTGTGTATTTCTCTTGCTAGTTATTGGGCATTCACATAGACATACCTTTTTTATGTGAAATTGTTATAATAAAGATACGTATATTTTTTACATTATCTGCTCTGTTATCCATTTCTTTATTTTATTTGTTCATTCTAAACTCATCAATGAAATGGAGGTCAAAGAAGCTTTTCAACACAACAATGCCAGGCCACAAGTTGCATGATCTACTTCGAGCAGCCTAACCGTGCTACCGTGGCCTGAAGTATCTCGTGACTTGCCTCTCACCGATCACAGCTGGGAAGTCACTGGTTGACGATCACAACGAGAGCTGCCAGCAGTGGATCTTGATGATTTGTTAAAGTGCATTCAGAATGGCAGAACATTTCTCAGACAAACATTAATAACCTCATTGATAGCAGCGAAGGCTGTGAGCGCGGAGGTTTTTCTGTGTGGCGCCCATACTCCATACTGACTTGAGATGTTTTGAAAAATTTTGTTTCATTCTTTCATCATTTGCAGATTATAGACATGTTTATCCATCCTGTGATTTTCACATCTTCACGGCTTTTCCAATTGTGAGAAATGTACCTGTGTTATTGTTGTGTGAAGGAAGAAGTAAAAATTGTCTGTTTTAGGGCTCATGCAGAAGTCCGTGCTAGCCTATCCAATCTTGGACCGCAGTGCACAGACTGGACATAGCTCTTCCAACCCAAGCGTGACAGCCTCATAGAAATATATGAAGGAGTGACGCTCGCGTCGGGAGATCCGCCGCCAATCTGTGCATTGTGGTCCAAGATTGGACAGACTTGCAAGGACTTCTGCAGAAGTCTTTAGCCAACAGGGTATGCAATTGATTCTTTTACAGCGACTACTCTTTCACAGAGAATTTACTTACTGTATTGATACATATCTATTTCATTTATGTGCAGCTCTTGAACCTCCAATAAAACCGGTCATTTCAGAACTTTGGGGATCAATATATTTGCTGAAAAATCCAGCATATGGAGTATGGACTATAGTGATATATGCAGGAAGTCGATGTTCTTTACGAGTGGAGGAGTTCACAGGTATTTTACTATCTTTTGCCATTAACTATAAATCCATCCATCTCTTTATGTCCTCGCTTCTTACATTTATAAACATTAGGGGAAAACATTTTTATTGTATAGAAATCATGCCACATTTGTCAAAGCTACGCAATGAATATTTGATGTATGAGTCCACCCTTAGCATTGTGGATTGATATTGATCATACACTGAGTAAACAAGTGAGTATCATACACTGAGTAAAGTAAGTGAGTAAACAAATGTATTCAGATTCTAATTTAGTAATTGTTCTGCATATATCGCACATAAGATCCAATCAAATTAGGGAGAATCTGTCAAGATGATTTTACTACTGAAACTGATGACATGATTGTACTTCGCTACGTTTTTTACTATGAGCTTTTGGTGAGTTTTTGATGCTGCGTATTTTTGAAACATTTTACTTAATAGGTCCAAAAACGGTGCAGAAAATCTATAACAATAAAAACTCACCAATAGCTCATCGTGGAATGTAGCATTAGTTGTACTACAATAATAAAAACGATATCTACCTTGTAGTAATCTGATGTGCCGAAGCTGAGAAATCAAGAATTGACAATAAATGTAAATGTGTGAAATCTTCCTGACAGATGACATTTAAGGGTATGAACAAGAAGTCTTTTTCAACTGGATTCTGCCTGGAAAACACCTAAAACAGCACTCAATAAATGTAAAAAAATGAACACATGTACAATGAACAAGAACACATGTACAGCCATGTTAAGTCATAACCCTAACCCTAACCCTATCTTCCGTCTTTTCTAACTTCTTTTGAACCTTTTAGATTTCTAAAGCCATGTAGAGGCTAAAAAAGTGATTATTTTTGTGTGGCAACTGACAATATCTTGTACTAGGTATACTAAAGGAAAAACAAAAGACATTGATGGCAAAGCCGCCACAAAAACGACAGAAAAGACAACAAAGAAGGATTATACTCTTTAGAATATGTGCACGCGGTGTCTTATAGATGCCAGCACATCTGCATGATTTTGAAGCAGATGACACTTCAGGAAAATTCCGGTGGAGTTTCTCAGGAAGGGATACTATATTGGAGTATCTGAGGCTGAATAACCTCATGACACAGTATCAGCATGGGTTTACGAGGGACCGTTCTTTTCAGACTAATCTGATAAGCTTTTATGAAGGGGTAAGTTCAGGACTGGACCAAGGGAATGCAGTGGACGTGGTGTTCATGGACTTCTCAAAAGCTTTTGATACAGTGCCACACAAAAGGTTGATACATAAAATGAGAACAATGGGGATAGGGGAAAATATGTGTAAGTGGGTTAAGAACTGGCTCATGGATAGAAAACAAAGGGTGGTTATTAATGGAGCACACTCGGACTGGGTCACGGTTAGCAGTGGGGTACCACAGGGGTCAGTATTGGGGCCGCTTCTCTTTAACATATTTATTAATGACCTTGTAGGGGGCATACAGAGTAGTATTTCAATATTTGCAGATGACACTAAACTCTGCAGGGTAATAAATACAGAGGAGGATAATTTTATATTACAGGAGGATTTATGTAAACTAGAAGCTTGGGCTGATAAATGGCAAATGAGCTTTAATGGGGATAAATGTAAGGTCATGCACTTGGGTAGAACAAACAAGATGTATAATTATGTGCTTAATTGTAAAACACTGGGCAAAACTGTCACTGAAAAAGACCTGGGTGTATGGGTGGACGACAAACTCACATTTAGTGGCCAATGTCAGGCAGCTGCTGCCAAGGCAAATAAAATAATGGGATGCATTAAAAGAGGCATAGATGCTCATGAGGAGAACATAATTTTACCTCTATACAAGTCACTGGTGCGACCACACTTAGAATACTGTGTGCAGTTCTGGTCTCCGGTGTATAAGAAAGACATAGCTGAACTGGAGCGTGTGCAGAGAAGAGCGACCAAGGTTATTAGAGAACTGAGGGGTCTGCAATACCAAGACAGGTTATTACACTTGGGGTTATTTAGTTTGGAAAAACGAAGGCTTAGAGGTGATCTTATTACAATGTATAAATATATGAGGGGACAGTACAAAGACCTTTCTAATGATCTTTTTACTCTTAGACCTGTGACGGGGACAAGGGGGCATCCTCTACGTCTGGAGGAAAGAAGGTTTAGCCATAATCACAGACGCAGATTCTTTACTGTAAGAGCAGTGAGACTATGGAACTCTCTGCCGTCTAATGTTGTAATGAGTGATTCCTTGCTAAAATTTAAGAGGGGACTGGATGCCTTTCTTGAAAAGTATAATATTACAGGCTATATTCACTAGTTTCCTAGATACTGCGTTGATCCAGGGAGCTAGTCTGATTGCCGTATGTGGAGTCGGGAAGGAATTTTTTTCCCCAATGTGAAGCTTACTGTTTGCCACTTGGGTTTTTTTTGCCTTCCTCTGGATCAACATGTTAGGGCAGGTTAGGATAGGATATGGGTTGAACTAGATGGACTTAAAGTCTTCCTTCAACCTTAATAACTATGTTACTATGTTACTATCATCTTTGTCTCTTTGTCATTTTCCACGTCGTCCTTTTACGAGTTGTGAAGTCTTTTTCTTTTTTAGATTTTATATATGATAGTGTTGGCGTTTGAGCGGAAGCCGCCTGAAGAATGGTCAAGTCAGTTCTTTTCACAGCTTTCGAAACCTGAAGCAGTTAAAAGAAGTTACAAATGATGGAACATGTGCACAGCAAGTTATTTTTACACTGCTGTGCAAATGTTCATTATTTTTAGTGTTAGTTTAACACTTTTTCAAGTAGAATCCACATAAAAAAAATAATATTGTGGGTAGAGATGAGCGAATATGATCAGAAAACAATCGCCGTATTCGAATTTACCATATTCGTGCCGAATTTATGTTTGACGATCGTTTCCGAACATATTCGCTCATCTATACACCCATTGACTCCAGTGGCTTTCGGCAATGTTCGGCGAATATTGCAAATACCGCGATCGTAATCCAAATCAAATTTTGAAAAATTTGCTTGTCACTAATTGTTGGGGCATACCCTAATACTGCGATAACAACCCATGGACAAGGGTGGAGAATATTGATGGAAAAATGCCAATTTTTCCAATCCTTGATAACAAGTCTGCATATTTGCCATCTATTTAAAACAGATAATCCCTAGAGTTACCAAGGCTATTTTTTGTTTCTCATACAGTATATTTATCATTTTATACACTAATATACCTGAATGTACTGAATATTGTTCTTTTCATTTTTTTTTCAGCTGTGAATATTTCATGTAAGTATCACAATTATTGACTTTAAGAGTCAGGGCATAGATAAGAGGGAAGATGGGGGAATGGAGGAGGCGTAAAGAGGGTGTTGCACATATTATCCTTTTTGGTGAACAGCGGTACACTAAAGTGATTTTCTTGAATTTGTCTTGTTTCTAACAGCCGTAAGAGATTGCTCCGCGTGTCATTCATATGCTAATTGTGAAGAATAATTTTGCACCGTGGAATGTAGCTGCAGAGATGGATTCATTGGAGATGGATTCACATGTTCGGATGAAGATGAATGTGCCTACTCTTGGTCAAATAATTGCTCTTATGGCATGTGCCAAAATACTATTGGGTCCTACACTTGTGCTTGTCCAAGTGGTTTCACTGACAACTTAATGGGCCACTGTGTTGACTTACATGAATGTGCCAGTCCTGAACTAAACACTTGTCATTCATCTGCATCATGTATTAACTACCACGGCTCCTATTCCTGTGCCTGTAAGGACGGCTATCACGGTGATGGTTTCCATTGTGAAATTGATGAATGCAAAAATGGAGCTTGTGGCCTGGGAACTGAGTGCACAAAATGTTCAGACCACACTGTTCTCAATGAGCCCTGGAGAAGTACATCCAATATGCATTATTACCCAACTAACTGTGACTATTCCAAGTATGGATGGTATCGCTTTATTGGCAGTGGAGGTATTCGCATGCCAGAAAGTTGTGCACCAGAATATGGTTGTGGTACACATGCCGCAATGTGGTTGAATGGCAAACATCCAATGCTAAGTGATGGTATCGTGAATCGCACAGCTTGTGCCAGCTATGTAGGATCCTGCTGTTTTTGGTCATCATCGGTCCAGATAAAAGCCTGTCCTGGAGGATATCATGTATATAAATTGGAAGGAACTCCCACATGTTATTTATCTTATTGCACAGGTAGGTAATAGTTGCTTTTTTCTTTAAAGATTGTGAGATGATTCTTTAAGGTGTTTATACCAGAATTTTGACGTAAAACACCTTAATAAGTCACAAATATTTTTGCCCATCTTAGAAGTTGTACAAAAATAATTGTGACTTTTGGCATTTTCATGCTAGCCTTAGACATCTAGACCAATATGGGTGAAGTATTTATTGTTGTTCCTATGCCAGAAAGTTGCTCACCAGAATGGGGTTGTGGTACACATGCTGCAATATGGTTAAGCGGCACACATTCATTGCTAAGAAGCCCCATCCTATCATTAGTACTTTCTTATTTTTTGTCTAGTTTTAGTGATTTAAGACAGTTTTTGATTTGCACCAAAATCTTCATGTAATTTGTAGCTTTTTAAAGTCTATTTTATATGTGCTTACCACATTTTTTTATGTTCACCATTGTGGGTTTGGTTTTTGTTTTCAACTGTTTGTGGTTGATTCATTAATTGTGACTAGTCACAAAATTTTCTGCTTGGATGTTGTTTATATTCCTGAATTTTTTTGTGCAAATTTAGAAACATTTTAGCAGATAATGCAACTTTTTACACTAAATGAGTGCAAAAAAAGTAGAAGACAAAAATAAAAAGCAATTTTGATTTTTGCTCAAAATTCAAAAACCTGCATAAGCCATATTATAGATTTATTTTAAAAAAATGACAATGAATATGACAATACCAAAAGAAGTCGCTTAAAAAACTACTAATGATAATTTTTGGGACGAAATCTGTCGAAGTTTATTTTATGCAGTTGAAGACTAACATCCAAATTTTATGTTCACGAGGTAAAAGAACAAAAAAGAAGCATAGTTGATTTTTCAAAACGCTTCTAAATGCTTGCAAAATTTTTAAGAATTTGGTGCAAAAAACGGCAAGGAATATCACAAGATGAAAAAAAAAAATCAAAAAACGGTCAATAATGAATCAGGGTCTTTATATTTTTTTTTCTTAAGAGGCTGTAATGGATTAGACAAACATGACTTATTTAAAGAACAGCATTACACCCATCTTTATATTTTGTCTGGTAGCACAGCTCAGCTGTTTACAGTTGCAATTCCAAACACAACTCCTACACAGGTTTGTCGCCTTTTTTTTCCTTCTTTTTAACAAAAACATGAGTTTTCCTAATCCAGGAAATACCATTAAAGGGATTTTGCACCATAAACAATATCATTGCATGCAATTTTGCCTATCTGATAGATCCCACCACTGTCCAGAATCCAATGAAATTTGTAAAATTGAGGCACCAATTTTGGTGTCATCTTATCATCCCCACTAATCAGCAACCTGAAGACAATTTTTCTTTTTTTAGATCCATCCACATCATTAAATACCACGATCTGCGCAGCAGATGAAGAATGGAAACCAAACAATGGAGTCTATGGATGTTACTGCAAAGATGAATATGAAGTAACTGGTAAGTCATGTACTGTAGATGATTGATTTACATTTCCTCTCCCCACCATAGTATTGTAAACCACTGACCCACTGATATAATTGACATAATGATAAAAAAAACTCTTTAAATAATTACGATTTATTTTGCACTGTTGCATTTTAATTGATGTTAATGCACCTGGGTCCTGGACAAAGGTTCTACGAATCCTATAGTACAGCGGTCTCAAACGTGTGTGCATGCATATGGCCCCCAAAGTAATTTTTGCTACCCACAGCCAACAGCGGGCTGGGTTTGGAGGCAGCTATCAACTGGGCTGGCAATGATTCTTTAAATGGGCCTGGAGGTATCTTGGCAGTATCACAGAATATAAGATGCATCTGCTGAATGACATCACATAATGCGCTTGATGCTGCCTGTACCCACCAGAGGAGCTCCAAGCAACAGGGCTGGACAGGAGGTGAATTGTACGAGAGGGGATAAAGTGCTATGGGGGGCATTTTACTGTATAGAGGGCCATTACTGTGTATTGGGGTTGTGAGGTCTTTATACTTTATAAAGGGGGCTGTCAGGCCATCATTCTGTGTGAAGGGAAGCTGTGGTTTCACCATTCCGCATGTCTGGGGCTGCAAGGCCATAGGGGGCTGTGGGGCCATTATACCATATATAGGGGGCTGTGGGGCCATCTTTATATATGTAAGAGGCTGGGAGATCATCATTATGTTTATAAGGGAGCTGTTGGGCCATCATACAGTATATAAGGGACTTTATGGCCAGCATATCAGTTATAAGGGACTGCAGGGCCATAATACTATATGTAGAGGGCTGTGGGGTCATCATACTATATATACGGAGCTGTGGGGACCATCATACTTTATATAGAGGAGCTGGTGGGCCATCATACTGTATATAGGGAGACGATGGGGCATCATATTGTTTATGGGGGGGTCACAATGCACTTGGCATCACAATGTGACCCTATTTACTTATATGTCACCTTGATGTAGCAACCACACAGCTACATTCATAACCTAGGTGTGAAATTTCCAAGAGCCAGTGACTCCTGGTAAAACAGTGAGCAATCATTTTTTATTATCAATCATTGGGTGTCTATGGTGGATCACTGGATGCTTAGGGGAATACCTAGATAAAATGAAACACTAAACAAAGAACTTCTCATTTATTGCTGGCTCTTCCGGAGGAAAAAAATGAAATTTGAGAAATATCTGACAATAATACTCATGATTCTAAAATACAATCAGCTACCATTTAAAGTGTTATTGTAAAGTTCTTTCTTCAGCAGCCCATCGCTCCTCTGACTTTTGGCTTCCTTATGGCCGGGGTCGGTGAAGATTGACAGTTCGGACTAGTGGCATGGTCGACCCGCAGGTTGGAATGAACTCCCTACACGGCTGATAGCAGAGGCAGCTTTTCTTGTGCAGCATGGAAGCGGTTATTTCCATTGTTTTACAGATAAAGTAATAGTCACTCCACCTTCCGGCTGTATTGGTAAGTATGACATTAAGTGGTACATATTTATGAAGAATATCGGCACTTTTATGACTAGTTTTATGACCAGTTTCTCTTTGTTACCGTACTATAAGTCTGTATATATTTTTCCCCTCGTTTTGCTAAAGAGAATGTGTCATTAAGAAATAACTTCCACATCTCCACCAGGACCTGCTCCTGCGACATTCGCTTCTGTTGCCAGGGGCCGCCGTATTAATTTTGCTGGTGGCGCTGGAGATAGAGATGTTTTATTCAGAAGCTCTGGATGGTATAGGCTCTGGCCAGCCACTTAGATTTAGGTAGCTGGGATCTGCAGTGCTTTCCAGTATGGCAGTATGGGTGTGTGTTCTGTGCAGCTGGAGTTATCAGCACCCTAGTCCAGACAATTGTAGAGCACCATGCCATACTCAATCTTCCAGCTTACTGCTGGAAGCTGCCAGATATAGCTTTGTGCTTCCCTGGTTTGATCTGTGGTTTCTGTTCTTGTGTTGTATTTGTGCTTTCCTTTTTATGACCTCGGCTTGTTTATTGACTTTTTTCCTGCCTGACGATTTTTTACCTTTGCGGCCCTCTTGGTTTTGACCTAGCTACCTGACTGTCCTACTAGCCATCTTGCAACACCGAACAGCAGCTGAGTCTGTGTCCCTTGCCTAATGACCGTTGTGTAACTTCAGATCCCTTTATACGGGTTAGAGAGTGAAGGTCAGGGAATCCCCAGGGCCTCGGGAAACGTTATAGCTTGTGCCAGTCCTGATCATGGTAGCCATGTTAGAGCTGCCAGTTGAGCACTGACAGGTTCATTACAATTACAATTACTTACTGTTTAAGTTAATTTTTTTTTTACGTATGTGTATCTTTCATATTACTATGTCAAAAAAAAAAATCGAAAATCTGTAAAAACAATAGCAATAGACTGTCTCATACCCCATTTATTGTTTATTAGCCTTCTGAGCTTCTAGTTTAAGCATGCTCCAATCTGGGCAAAGGTCAGTGTGAATAGTGGATCCTGTGTTATCTACTGTATATAGAGGTGTCACCTTTCATCTTGTCTGCAGTGTTAAGGTACTGCCACACTTAAGGTACTGCCACACTAAACAATCCTGCTAGCGATAGCGATAACGACGCATACTAATGCGATCGCTAGCGGGATTGTTTCTATATCGCTAAGTGCGGCTTAACTTAGCGATATAGTTAACGTCGCTATCGCGGTTAGCGATCTTCTTAGCGATTTAGCGGTACAAAAGTACCGCTAAATCGCTAAGAAAAGGTGCCACACTTAGCGATAATACTTACCCAGCGGGAGCGCCGACGATAAAATAGGGTCCGGAACGATTCCAGCGACGAGCGAGATCACAGCAGGATCTCAGCAGGGAGCTCGTCGCTGGAAGATGCCGCACACAACAACATCGCTAACGGGATCGCTAAATAGTGACGTTTTTTAGCGATCCCGTTAGCGATGTTGTTTAGTGTGGCATACCCTTTAGTGATCTCGTTAGCGATCTCAATAACGACGCAAGCTAATGAGATCGTTTTTGTGATCGTTTTAATGTCGCTAGTAGCTGCCACACTTAGTGATCTCGTTAACGACGCATAAGCGGTTAGCGATCTCATTAACGACTTTAACGGTCATTGCGATGTAAAAAACAGCGCACATCGCTCACAAAAGGTGCCAGACACAGCGATATAGGCTCACCAGCGGGACGCCAACGATCTAAATACGGTCCAGAACTCTAGTGAACGATCAGCGAGATCACAGCAGGGGCCAAGTCGTTGCTACATGCCACACACGTTAGCGTCACGAACGAGATCGCTAAATAGTGACGTATTTTAGCGATCTCGTTAGCGACGCTGTTTAGTGTGGCATACCCTTTAGGCTAAGTGCACACGTTCAGGAATGTGTGCAGAATTTTCGTGAGCAAAACCGGACTTTTTTCGCGGTAAAAACGCATGCGTTTTTACCCCGGATTTTGCGCGTTTTTACCGCGATTTTTTCCTGAACTTTCTAGCTCAATAATATAGAGGGGAAAACGCTAGTTTTCCGCGAAATTAATGAACATGCTGCTTTTTTTTCCGCAATGCGTTTTTTTCCCGGAAAAAAAACGCACCATGTGCACAAAAATTGCAGAATTCATTCTAAATAATAGGATGCTTCATTCATACGTTTTTTTATGCGTTTTTTGCAGCGAAAAAACGCGAAAAAAATGCAAATAATCCTGAACGTGTGCACTTAGCCTCAATGAAACTGCTGAAAAATAAAGAGCGTGAGTCTAGCATAAGGTCCAGAGGCCAGTGTAAAAATTACAAGATTTCTTCTTTTTTTTTTTTCTTAAATAATACGAATAGTGATATAAAAAATGAAAAAAAAAACTGTTTAAAAATGCATTTAACATAAAAACCTGCTTTATTTTCTGGTAATCCATTCCCTTTAAGACACTGGAAGGGATGTTAGATAGAAGGGATTACCTCCTGAGTGCAGGATCAGATTATAACCAAGGTTTGTTTATAGTTGGTAATGGAGATGAGCGAACATCTTTGGCTCCCTCTTTATTCAGCAAGCTATAGCGCTTAACGTAGAAGCTGCATTGGGAACCCAGATACCTGGAGCACTCCCGGTAATCAGCTGTTCGGTGCTGCAGCTGCATGTGTTGTGGCTATGTGTGTTGTGACTGTCACACAGCTGCGACACATGCAGCTGCGGCGCCGGACACCTGATTATCAAGAGCGCTACAGGTGGGATCCGGCGATGTTCGATCATCTCTAGTCGGTAACCATGAAGACATGTAGGTCATCGTAGGTGCTGCACACAAAATATACTAGGATGTTTTTAACCAACGTAATATTTTGTCACATTACAGATAGGCAAAAAATGGGTTTTATTGACAAACACATTTGAAGATGAGTTGGATATTAAAATTCTTATTAAAAAAGGTGCTTTTTTTTCCAGGCACACATGAATCTTCTGTGCTCGTTGGCTTTGTCCTCCTTGTGATGACCCAAGTTTGGTTTTGTTAGATCTTCAGATGATTCATTGATTGGGGCGACAACTATATTCTCATCATGCTCATTTCTTACGTATAGTTTTATAGGAGAAAGTTTATATTATTGCTATGCACTAGTCTAGGATATTATTTAATTTCTTTGGATCATCTGAAGCCAATACTATTAAAGATCCTTTACATTTGTTCTCCAGTGAGCTTCAAGTTCCACCACAGATAACCATCACAAGAAAAAAAGGTGTCATGGATTTTATTTTCCAAAATGCTTTAATAAATCTGTGACCCGAATCTTTGCTTTTCAGCTGATACTATGTAGTGTCAACTTTTCCAATTCTTAAGTTGCTAATAGAAATAAAAAGTAAGCAGCAAATTATGGGATTTTGTTTCAGTGTATGATTATTTTGTAAATGTGGAAAAATTTTAGAATGTAAAATTTGTTTTTATGACTAACAAACTTTTGTTGGGTTCAGTAATTGTGTTTTCTTTATTGGAAATACTGACCTTGTTGGTTTACAACCAGACACAGAGATGGAAGAAGCAACAGGGGTTATTGATTGCAGAATAAAACAGAATCATAGAAAAGAGAAAAAATAAGTAAGAATTGGTTGGATAATGTTTTCCTTTTTGTGCCACCATTAATTAGTCTATTATGGGAGCAAAATCATCTGTAACACTATGTCTCTAGTTTGAGGACCCTACAAAACATCTTCCATACCTGTGTCTTACTGTAGATTGCTAAAGTTGGCCATACACTTGAAAGAAAATTTGCTTTAACCCACCAATATTAATGATTGGAATTAACACAGCTCTTTCAAACACCATATTAGGGTATGTTTCCACGTTCAGGAAACAGTCCGGAATTGCTGCGTGTTTGACGCTGTGCGTTGGCGCAGCGTCAAACACGCAGAGTCCAGATGTTACAGCATAGTGGAGGGGGTTTCAAGAAATCCCGTCTCCACTATGCTGCAAAACACGCAGGCGGAAGACCTGCGTTTCCGGACATGCGGCGCGGCTTTTCAGACCGCAGCATGTCCTAGTCCCTTGCGGCGACGCTGCGCCGCCGCAAGGGGAATAACACAGGGCTATGCAGCCCTGCGATCATTCCGGATGTGTTCTGGAGGTGTCCTGAACACATCCGGAATGAGCGCGCATGCAGAAGGGGGCGGGGCTTTGGGCGGAGCGGAATTTCCGCTCCGTCCAAAGCGCTGTGTTTCCGTACCATGGAAACACAGCCTAAGCCATTGCGAGATATGTCTGGTAATGGCCACTTATTCCTCTCCACCTGTTAACATAAAGTGCATTTGGTTTTGAGCCTGAAAATTCCTGTAGACTAACTTATTTCTGCCTTCAAAATGTAAATGACACCAACATAAACCAAGTGCTGTGCATAGAAAAAACATCTAGCTGATCATAAGGGTTGCTGGAGAGACTGAGGGATATAAGGATAGGCTGCAGAAAGGTAAAGCACAGAACAAAATGGAAAAATTCAGCTTTGTTTTTCTAACCTTGGTCAACCCCTTTAAAGGAAATGGTGGTGGGCTGTGACCATCCCCTAATTTGAGTGGTGGATCCCATTTTAAATACTGTATAAAATACTGTATAAAAGTGTGTTACCTGTCATTCACTGGCAGATACAGGCAGAAAATAGCCCATGTGCAAAAACAATTTATGGACCCTTTGCAGACCAGTAGCTCATCATAATGCACTATTCCACTTGCCTTGGAGGTAGTGGAGGCTCCCTTACCTCTTGGATCTCTGCTGTTGCACCCATGATATGTCCACCCCTGCTCTCATTGTGATTCTGTGTATGATGATAATGAGACTACTTTAAAGTCTTCTGCAAAGAACAGGAAGTTCAAATCAAGTACTGGGCTTCATGGCCAGTGCGATAATGGCAACATTTCTGATTTTTTTAATATAGATAGAGATATGCAAAGTTGAAAAAAAAACATTTATATTTTTTTAAGTATACCTTATATAAAAAAACTTTAAACAGTAGGACAAAAAAAATCCCTCGGAAACCAGTGAACCATTAGGATACATTTCACTAAATTTTGTGGCATTGTTGAAGACTCTCATATCAGGTGGTGTGGCGATGCTCGGTGACCTCCTGTGTAAGTTTGCATCAAGCCACACCGCATGCCTCTTTCTATTGCTCTACACTTCCTTGTAAACTTCCCCTTCCCTAGATGACGCCGCCCCCTGATGAAAACGCCGAAATGCGCGTCAACCTCAGCACGTTACAGCTAAACGAGTGTTGGGAGTTTGCATGTGCAATGGTAGTTTGGATTCTGAGATCTCCACAGTCCACTCTGATGCACTTGGTGCAGTACCATCCCGTTTATCCCTTGAAGCGAAACCAGCTTTCACAATGTCCTTTTTAGGAATAGCCAAACTGGTGAACATAGAGTAACAGGTTCCCCAGAGTTACAGTTAGCATATTGTTCCTGGCAACAGGTACAACAAAGGAATTGGGAGACATTTGGAATGCCTGCATTTTCTTGGGTGTAGGGTCATACCAGTCCTGGTGTGTCGCTATGAACCTCTTACCCTGTTTCTTTGCTTAATCTAGCCCATAGAGTTGTTGACCCACAACAGGATGATACCTTTTCTCTTAAGGTCAACTTTCCGCTGGACAGTACGATTTCCTGACTTGTAAGCCTTTTCCTTGCAGGAGTTACCCACTTGCCTGTGATGTCCTGCCGCCTCTGTTACTATTCCATCTTCATACTGAGCCCAGTATATCCCTCCACCAGTCCACCTGTCCTTTCACTTCACTTTCTCACAAACACTACTGTTATGATTTGGTAGCCGAGGAGGACAGTAGCCAAAATAGCCAAGGCAACCAGACACCCAGAGAGGTTGGTAACTAGCGGATTGCAGACCTTTAAACTGACAGCACAACTAGAAGTAGCCGTGGGACGTACATACAATGACCTAGATGCCTCTACATAGCCGGAGAGTTAACTAAGCCTAAAGAGAGAAAAGGGAAAGCTAACTGCCTCGGAGTAGCACCCCAAAGGAATAGGTAGTCCCCACACATATATTGGCGGTGAGACAAGACAAGATGAAATACAAGCACTGGCAGAAAATAGAGCAAGCAAACGCTGGGGCCCAAACTGTCTAGATAGAACAGGACAGGAAAGAATACTGTCTGCAATCCAGCAAAAACTGTAAGAAAAATTCCAATACGTCTGATTTCCAAAAATACTGAGACCACACGATCTCTCCCCCGCTAGATCAGAACTCTGGTGTGAACTGGTCCCTGAAATAACAGGGACTGAAAACACATAAACAAAGGAAAATGAGAAACAGAGTCCAGCGCAGGCCCCAGTCGGGGAACCTGGCTGACCTCACTCCAGAAGGGCAGAAAACAAAAGGGAAACAAATGCCACAGAAATAAGCAACAAATAATTTATCTGAAAGTTGCAGGAGAAAGCAGGAAGCAAGCTGACTTCCAAAAGGGACCAGGAAGAAACAAATCATGGGAAGGTTGCTCACTTATATCTCCCAAGCCAATGACACCTGATTGCCAATCATTGTCCCCAGCTGATAGACCTCTGTTAGCCAAAGCAGCTTCATTACTATCAGCAGCCACCAGGGGGAGCCCAAACTCAGAAGTCAGCTCCAGAGCATTCACAACACACTACTATCTCTCAGAGCTAGTCTCCTGTTTGTGCCCTGTCACTCTTCCCCTCTCTGGGTGGCTAGGTGATAAACTTCTCATCCCTGAACACAAGATCCTGCAGCCCATAGGGAAATCTAAACTTATCAAAGGGAAGACCTTTTGTGTCTGGTGGTTATTATTGCAGACAACATAGCAGGTACACAACATTACTACAATAGAATTATGTTATTGATGTCTTCACGGGGAAATACGACAACCCGGCCACCTCCTACAAGAGCATTTTCCTTTGGATCACTTAGGGGTACCTCATAGTGGTTTTATGTATCCCTATTCAGCTCAAGTAGTGTCTTTAGTTTTCTGGAAGTTGTGCTGTCCATATGCATAGGCAGATTATAATGAGTGCAATATAGGTTACCACCCTGGGTCCAAGGCTCTAGGTTGGGGTCAATGGCCAAATTGCCGTCATCATAATGCCTTGTTCACCATCTGTTATGTGCCTGTGCAATGATGTCATCAGCCAGTGTGATGATGTCAGCATGTCTGCGCCAGTCACAAGAAGTGGAGCTGCAGCAGGTCATATGGAGAGGTAAGTATGAAATACTTTTTTTTTCCAATAAAATAAATGAAATGGTGGTGGGGAGGGGAAAGTATAATGAATATAGGGTGGGGAGTTGGAGAAAGGAAAGTATAATGGTCTGAAGGTAGGGGGGTGGGAGAGAGGATGTTATATTCTAATGAATTGAAGAGGGGCATGTAATTATAAGGAATCGGGGGTGACATGTAATTATAATGAATTGATCTCTATCATACAATTTTCTAGTGCGACACCATCAGTCTCGTACTTTTCACTATGTCACAGTAGCAATAACAGTACAAGCCCTAACGGGAGTCAGTGGTACTACTCTGTTATGCTCTAAGTCTCTTAGTGATCAGTCTCTTCAGTGATGTGCTTACTCTGGCCTCCTCTGTCTCCTGAAGCACGGCCCCAGTCCACTCTGTGCTGTAACTTACATCGCAGTCACATTTCACACGATTGCTCGTATTCCTCTCTGTGGTGGTCTCTCACAGTTGTGATTCCGCTCACTCGTCACTGGTTTTGCTCACATTGCTCTGGTTTGTTCTGTGCTAGTAATTATAACTATAAACCAGCTCACCTGTTTCTATACCTGTGCCCTGATACAGGCTCAGGCATCGACTCCCCCCTTCTCTGCCCTCCTGGGCTTTTTACAATTTCTAACGGCGACACTGCTATCATCTGACCTTAGGTCTCCCCTAATCTGCCCCCTTAGGGAACATGCACTTCTCTCATCAGTTCCTGCCCAATCAATTCTCTCTGTTTTTTGCTTACAGACACTCTGTTATGCATTAATTGTGCGGTCTTCTCACTTTTCCATCTTCTTACAGGTGAGTTACTGGATGTAAATATTTATTCCGTATAGGGGTATCAATCTGTGAAAGTCTTTCGGCTTCACAAAGCGACAGTTGAGGAGTATATTCTAAGACCGTATTCCATTGACCTTCAGCCAAAGAGCCAAAGTTCTCCTTCAATTTACAGTATGTTTAATTTGCACTGAAAATTGGCTCAAATTTTCTATTAAATAAAGATTAATAAATGAAAAATATTAAAGCCTTAGCTGTTTCTGCTTTGATAGTAAACCTAATAAAAGTATTATTGCTTATACTTACAGATAGTATCCTTGCTGGCAAATGATAAGCATGTCTGAATAGTAAGGATTTATTGAGTTGATTATGGGTTAAACTAAAGTCGCTTTGAAACTGTTCAAAACATTTAAAGGTGCCCTCAATTATAACATACGCAGGCTGCCCAGCGGCACAAAATATTCACAAATCGCTAAATCATTACTGATCGACAGTGATCTGTTTAAGCAGGCTATTAAAAGGGCGGTCTGAAACTACCGTATTTTTTGGACCATAAGACGCACTTTTTCCCCCCAAA
>VIAB01018431.1:35873-46877 GCA_009801035.1 Oophaga pumilio | reverse complement strand
TTTTGGGTCTTGGCGAACTTCAGTTTGCATGCAGAGTGCAAAGTGAAAGCAAGGAAAAAAATAAAGAAAAAAGAAAAGGAAAAAATAATGAAAGAAAATATTGGACATAGATTTAATAAAAAAGGTCTCTCTTTACTTGTAAGAAGAGTGTATAACCTTCTTTTTCTAGATAGCATGGCTCTCTCTTGGGAAGGTATGTATTACCCCTGCTAATTCCATTTGCTCACACTAATCACAGGCAGAAAAAGTTCTTCACTTTGAACCTGGGACCAAAAATGTGACCGCTCTTCTGACTGAAGCAAAAGGACTGGAAGCCAGAGTGATCATCCTCTCTGCTAGGTAAGCTGGCACCCTCAACACATTGGGTCTGTGTCACTGACTGACATTTTGGAAGTGTTCCTTCCCTATCCCTTATTTGCCAAAAGAGCATCTTTTACATTATCTGAAGTTTTTCTTATAAACAGGAACGGTCTGCTATATTTAACACGTTAAGTAAAGCCAAGCTTAGACGAAAACATGTTTCCTGATGAAGTTTGCAATATTTTTTTTCACTCCTAAAAATATTTTTATGATATTGTAATGATGCCATTAATATTTTGTCCTCAGCTCCTTGTTGACCAGAAATGTATGTTCTTGTTCATGTATCCTTAGCAAACCTTCTTTGTTTTATTACAATTTTAGTTGTTGTTTTTATTTAAGGACCTTAGGTATAGTGTACTAGGTTTCCCATTGGTTGATGAGTTCTTTATCAAGATTGATTCAAGATATATTTCTGGGTGGGGACCAAAGCCACTGTCATCCAATGAAAACATATAGTTTAATAATCTCTGGTTGTTGATTATTGATTTATATCTAGCTAATATCCATTACATATCAGTGTCATATTCGTCTACAGTATTGATCAATCTCATATCTATTTATCTAGAGTATCTATCTAATGTCAATGTGTGAATCTTATATCTATCTTTTTATCTATTCTCTTTATGTCACATCTTTATCACTATTGTTTCAAAATATATTCATATATATATGGAGCATCTCCAATAGCATCCAATGAAAACACATAATAATTTCAGAATTCCTGGTTGGTTAATTATTTATTCATATCTATCTACCTACAGTGGGGAAAATAAGTATTTGATACACTGCCGAAATTGCAAGTTTTACCATCTACAAAAAATGGAGAGGTCTGTAATTTTTATCGTAGGTACACTTCACCTGTGAGTGGCAGAATCTAAAAATAAAAAACAAAAAATCACATAAGTATTTGATACCATAAAAAAACAGAACTTAACCACTTCCTGATATTTGCAGTACATATAAGTCATGATCGGGAAGGATTTCCCGACTGATGCCGTATATATATGTCATGTTAATCACATTTCTCACAGCAGGGAACATGGCGCCTTCATCACCCCTCTCCCCTCCCCTCTTCTGCAGCCAAAAGCTGATCAATACTTAATCGCTCATTTTTTGTCAGTCTGTCTCTTTTTCGTGCATCCTGCAGCTGCCAAGCATTAATCAGTGACGCAATTCATTGATCAACATCCATACTCGGTGGTTTCTAATACTTTTTTTTACTTTGTCGATTACCCCCTCCCCCACCTTTGCCCCACCTCTGTGTGTGCATCCTGCAGTTGCCAAGCGTTGAGCGGTTATGCAAATCACTGATCTGCACTCGTGTTCCTGCTCTTTTTTTCCACAACTTTTTTTTTCACTAATTCCCCCACTCGTTTGCACTACTGCGCTGAGCCGCTGATCAGATGTACACCATTGATTAGCACCCGTGCTTGTTTTCGGCAAGGAATTTTTTTCTCCCTCTCTATTTTTTTATCCCCTTTTTGCACCATCTCCTTGAGTGCGTTCTACAGCAGTCAAGCGCTGGTCGGTGACGAATGTCACTGACCCGGCCTCCGGTTGTTGTTTTTTTTTGGTGAAAAAAGAATCAAGTAGAAAATCATTTAGATTAGTTGACAGGATTGGATTAGTTAGGATTCAGGAATACTAAAAATATACCGTAGTAATCGTCGTCTACTACAAAAAATTTTACCGAATTGAGTTAGTGTCAGTAAAGAGAAAAAAAAATTACTTGATAGAATTAGATTATGGACAGTAAAAATATACTGTAGTAGTCGTCGACTACTACAGTATTTTTTACTGAATTTAATCAGGTTTAGTGTCAGGTGTGGGTGCTCAGTAATTAGTTTTTCACTGACGTCCGTTTAGTAAGTTTGTTTTTCATTTTACCAAATTTTTATATTTTTCTTTCTATATTCTTTTTTTTCTCTACTAAATAAAAAAAGAAGTTTACACCAATCACTCACAAACACACCTGAATAAAATTTGGTCCACACACAAACACCACATACGTGAAAAAAATGTCGTCCTGCTTGTCCAAAACCCAGTATTCAGCAGAGGAGGCATATGCTTTCCCTGCCTCCGACACTGACAGTGAGGGAGAGGATTCCATCTTCTTTCATTTAATAATAATCTTTATTTTTATATAGCGCTAACATATTCCGCAGCGCTTTACAGTTTGCACATATTATTGTCGCTGTCCCCGAAGGGACTCACAATCTAGATTCCCTATCTGTATGTTTTTGGAATGTGGGAGGAAACCAGAGAACCCGGAGGAAACCCACGCAAACACGGGGAGAACATACAAACTCCTTGCAGATGTTGTCCTTGGTGGGATTTAAACCTAGGACTCCAGTGCTGCAAGGCTGTAGTGCTATCCACTGAGTCACCGTGCTGCCTTTCCTCCTCCTCTACCTCTAGTGATACCGAACTGCCACAGAAATGCCCCAGGACAGAAAATGAACCAGCCCACAGTTACTGACCCTATCTGGACCTCACCTCCTGAAAATTTTGAGACACAGATTTCTGATTTTCACAGCCTTTTTTTTGAAGATTTTGTAAATCTCATGGTGTTGCAGACCAATTGGTGCGCCCAGCAATTTTTATCCCCAAATCCGACTTCATCATTTGCCAACTGGACCCCTGTAGATGCTATAGAAATTATAAAGTTTTGGGGCCTGGTTCTTCACATGGGGACAGTGAATAAGCCACAAATTCGGCAATATTGGAGTGTTGACGTTTTGAGTAACACTCCAGTGTTTCGCATGGCTATGGCATGGACATGTTGTTAGGGTTGGCGGAACGCACCAAATGAAATATACATAATACTAATATGGTGCGTTCGCAACCCAGGGTCCACTGTGCAGAGATGGAACCTGCTGCTAAGCAATGGTGGAACAAGATGTCGGTTGAACGCCGAACACACGCGGATTAGATGTCACCCGGTATGAACAGCGGCGAACTCTGTTACTTCACAGAGCCGCAGCAACTAAGTAACAGAAAGCTGTTCCCTGTTAAAAGTCACAGGACACAGCTGACATGGCGCGAGTGAGGTCTCTAGGCTCAACCCCTAGAATGCGGGGACTTGAGTCTGACCGAACCCACAATGCGCACGGCATCGCACAAGCGATGCCACTACTTGGCACTGAGTGGTAGTAAAACACAGCTAACTAAAAAGCAAGAGCAAAAAGCTCAACTGACCGCAGAGCGGTACCAAAAGGTGTGTGCTAGAGCACGTGGATTGACTGTGCCCTGTAAACAGCCCGTGCTAAGCAGCACACGTGGCCCAGACAGGTGCTAGGTCACTCCGAGAAAAAACCTGCTTGACTAAGGAACACTAGACGATCATACACGCCAACAGTGCAGCAGGTTCTCGGCCCAAACACCTGTGCATACACAGAGTAGTAGCATATCCACTCACTCACACATCACATGGTTTATACTAGCGAACGGCCGAGCGATCCTTTTATAACCGCAGCATTCCAGGACCTTGCTGATGGCCCAATCCGAACTGCTTGAGGACCTGATTATGTGACCTCCGACCACCAATGAGCGGTCTTCTCATGGGCATGCTCAGATGCAGAAAAGCAGGACTTTGTCCCCGGAGCGTCTGCTCGCCGCTGGCTAATGCTGGTTGCTATAGCTGAACCTGGGGTGGCAGCAGAAACCAAATGCATAGCATTAGCCTAAGCAGGACGCTGGGACAGACGTCTCCGCTGAGCAGGATCCTCTGCGGTTGAAGAAGAAAGGGAGATCGCAGAGTACATGGCTCGAGATTCCCACTGTGCAGTGGCGGGATGTCGACGCCTAACACACGTTCTGAGGCAATAATGTCCTTCATGAGATGACCTCAACTTTGACCGACTTTTCATTGAACACTTCAGCGACAAATTTGCTGAGGTGTACAACCCCCAAAGGGACATCTGTGTGGATGAGTTTCTAATCCATTTCAAGGGAAGGCTCAAGTTCTGGCAATACTTGCCCAGTAAGAGAGCAAGGTAGAGAATTAAGCTATACAAACTGTGCAACAGTACCTCAGGGTACACCCACAAGTTTAGGGTTTATGAAGGGAAGGACACCCGGATTCCAACCCTTGAATGCCCCCTGTCCTTTGATTGAGTGAGTAAATTGTGTTGGATTTGGTGCACCCACTGCTGGATCAAGGTTATCACCTCTATGTAGATAACTTTTATGCCAGCATCCTACTGTTCAATCCCTCTCTTCGCGAGCTACCGCAGCCTGCGGTACTGTCTTCAAATATCAGAGGGGCCTCCCTAAGACGCAATTTGGGCAGCTGCTGAGAAAGGGTGAGAGCAGAGACCAATGTAGTGACAACATACTGGTGGTCAAGCACAAGAGGGTTGTCCTTTTCTTGACCACCATACATGGTGATGGCAGGACCCCCAGCACTGTACGGGGTACCTCGACACAGGTCCACAAACCACACAGTGTACTGGGATACAACAAGAACATGGGGGAGTTGATCTCTCTGATCAAGTCCTCCAGCTGTACAGTGCTATGAGAAAAGCCAAGGTGTAGTACAAGAAGCCGGCCATGCACATCATACAGATGGCAATTTACAACGCCTTTGTGCTATCGTGATGTGCAGCTCAGACCAAGACCTTCCTTCAGTTCCAGGAAGTAGTGATCAAGGCTTTAATATTTGGCAGTCAGGAAGTAGAGGGCCCCAGTACTTCCGAAACTGAAAGTGTCCATGTTGTACAAGGCCAACATTCACCTGGTAAGGTCCCAAAAAACTGCAAAGAGAGGAAGGACACAAAAAAAGGTGCAAAGTGTGTTACAGAAGGGGGATACAAAAGGATACCATTTATCAGTGTGACACCTGCCCTGACAAACCTGATCTGTGCATGAAAGACTGTTTCAGAGTCTATCACTCATCCATGGATTAATACATTTATTTCTTACTTATACAACTCACATATGCCAACCTGACGTAAACCATACAACTCATGTGCCAATCTGATGCACTCTACACTACTCAAATATGCCAACCTTACGTACACTACATAATTCACGTATGCCACCACAAAATTCACAAACCAGGAAAACACTAGATCAATTCCAATATAGGGTCACTAGTGAGGGGTTTCCACTGTTTAGGCTCATCAGGAGCTCTCCAAACACGACATGACGCTCGCACACCATTCTATAAAAGACTGCATTCCAAAACGTCACTCGTGTCTGAGCCCTGCAAATCAGATTTGGGGGTCCATTTTCTCCTGTTACCCTTGTGAAAATGAAAAAAAAAAATTATGAATCTAAAAGATCTTTTTTGTGGAAAAAATGTAATTTTTTTCATTTTCACAACTCAACGTTATAATTTTCTGTAAAGCACCTGGGGGTTCAAGGTGCTCACCACACATTTAGATAAATTCCTTGGAGGTGTCTAGTTTCCAAAATGGGGTCACTTGTGGGGGGTTTTCACTGTTTAAGCACATCAGGGTTTCTCCAAATGCGACATGATGCCCGCAGACCATTCCAAGTCTGCATTCCAAAACGTCACTCCTTTCCTTCAGAGCCCTGATGTGCACCCAAACAGTGGTTTTCCCCACATATGGAGTATCAGCATGCTCAGGAGAAATTGTACAACAGATTTATTTGTGGGTCCATTTTCTCCTGTTACCCTTGTGAAAATAAAAAAAAATTGGGCTAAAAGATGATTTTTGACAGCTCTACGTTATAAACTTTGGTGAAGCACCTTGTGGTTCAAGGTGCTCACCAAACTTTTAGATAAGTTCCTTGGGGGGGTCTAGATTCCAAATTTGGGTCACGTGTGGGGGGTTTCCACTGTTTAGGCACATCAGGGGCTCTCCAAATGCAACATGGTGTCCGCTCTCAATTCCAGCCAATTTTGCCTTGAAAAAGTCAAACAGTGCTCCTTCCCTTCCAAGCCCTGCCGTGTGCCCAAACAGTGGTTTTACCTCACATATGGGGTATCAGCGTATTCAAGAAAAATTGCACAACAACTTTTGGGGTCCAGTTTCTACTGTTACCCTTGTGAAAATACAAATTTGGGCTAAAAGATGATTTTTGTGGAAGCAAAAGTGATTTTTCATTTTCACAGTTCTACGTTATAAACTTCTGTGAAGCAATCTGGAGTTTAAGGTACTTCCCACACATCTAGATAAGTTCTTGGGGGGTCTTGTTTCCAAAATGGGGTCACTTGTGGGGGTTTTCCCCTGTTTAGGCACATCAGGGGCTCTCCAAAGGTGACATGGTGTCCGCTAATTATTCTAGCAAATTTTGCATTCAAAAAGTAAAATGATGCTCCATCCCTTCCAGGCCCTGCCATGCACCCAAACAGTGGTTTTCCTCCACATATGGGGTATCAGCATGCTCACCTCAGGAGAAATTGCATAACTTTTGGGGTCATTTTTTTTTTCCTGTCACCCTTGTGAAAATTAAAAACTTGGGTCTAAAGTAAAATTTTACTAAAAAAAGTAAAATGGTAATTTTTCCTTCCACATTCCATTAATTTCTGTGAAGCACCTGAAGGCTTAATAAACTTCTTGAAAGTGGTTTTGAACACCTTGAGGGGTGAAGTTTTTAGAATAGTGTCACGTTTGTGGTCCCTAAAAAATGGTTCTGTAAATTTTGTTGGAAAAATGAGAAATCGCTGGTCAACTTTTAACCTTTGTATCTTCCTAATAAAGAAATGTTGCTTTCCAAAATTGTGCTGATGTAAAGTAGACATGTGTGAAATATTATTCATTAACCATTTCTGTGACATAACTCTCTGATTTAATGGCATAAGAATTCAAACTTACAAAATTACAAAAATTTCCTCAGATTTCCGTTATTTTCACAAATAAATGCAAGTCGTATCAAAGAGAGTTTATCACTATCAGAATCAGTGGGATTTGTTGAAGCATTTCAGAGTTATTAACACATAAATTGACAATGGTCTAAAATTGTAAAATTTGGCTCGGTCATGAAGGTGAAAACAGGCCAGGGAGTGAAGGGGTTAATATTTGGTACTGAAAACTTTGTTTGCAATTAGAGAGGCTAGATGTTTCCTGCAGTTTTTGACCAAGTTTGCTCACACTGCAGCAGGGATTTTGGCCCACTCCTGATGGCCTTTTTTACCCTCAGCCTGTATAGTCTGAGTAGTATTATGCACACGGTAAAAAGAGAGCAGGCGTTCGGTGGGATGATGTGGTTCAGCTTGTGGACTAGTACACCCACTGACCTCCCCCGTGTCTCCACATTTTGGTGGCAGCCATATGTGGAGACATTGGGTCAGTGGGTGCTCTCATCCGCTGGCCCAACTGTCTTTAGATAGACCGTATGAACTGAATGCCCACTCTCTTTTCCTGTCGGCAGAACACTACTCAGACAACACCGTGCAAGGGTAAAACAATGTGGCAATAATTTATTCAACCACCAACAAACAATAGCATATAGAACAGTCCCAGCAAAATACCCAAGATGGTGCAAATTACAAAGTCTCATCCCTCTGCTAACTCGCCAGGATTAGAGCTGCTTCCAGGGCCGACCAGTGGCACCCCACTTTTGGCGGGCACAAGAAGCTGAGAAAACTAACCAAGAGCAGTGAGGTATGTGGCCAGGTGATCTGATTGTCCCAACCTGGAGTCTTCAAGACATCTCTAACGGTTCAGTGATGGTCAACGGAACAGATCTGTGTTCTTCCAGCAGGGGAAGTAGTCTCCTAAGCTGACATCCCATAGACTCTTCCTGTAACAGAGGCAAAGTCTCCTTGCATAGTTCACAATTGTCCTTCAAGCCATCTTTCACAGGTTAAGGGGCAGGTGTAATGACGTTAACTCGCATGATTTGATTATTTATAGTTTAGCCTTCAGTGTCTGCAAGTCAACAAACTGCATGGCCCGGTACAATGTTTAATCAACATATTAGCAAACATCATTGTTCAGTGACCCTGCATCCCTGTTTTGCAGATAACAGTACAATAAACTGTAGGAGCTGATAGCAGAGGTAAATAACAACCATTCATCCATTTACAAATATCAATTCAACCTACAAGAAGATTCAATACTTTAGACAACAGTCTATGATTCTGTGCCTACAGAATTTACGTCTTGCATATTTAGGAAGAAATGTTGTGTCGTCACAGTGATTTTCTGGATTTTTTTTAAGATTCTGTCTAGTGTACCTACGATAAAAATTACAAACCTCTCCATTCTTTATAGGTGGGAAAGCTTGCAGAATCGTCAGTGTATCAAATACTTACTTTCCCCACTGTATCTCATATCTATCTCCTATCTATTTAATGAACATCTATCTCATATCAGTTGATTATCTATTGCTCAAAAAATGGCAGCACTCCAAAATTCAGGTACTTTTAGGTAGTTATTAATCCATGACTCACAGCAGCAATGTTTCACTTTCACCTAGAACCTTTCCTCAAGTGGGAGGCACTGAAACTTCGCTGCTGCAAGTCTTGGATTAGTAAAGGTATCTTCACTTTTTGTAACAGAATTTGGGAATTTGAGTGCTGCCCTATTTTTGAACTATACCAATCGAAGACCTGATCAAAGTCCTTGGTTTTATCCATCTACTATCGTCTTTATTTGACATTTTTATCAGTATTGTCTCTAAACATATTCATGAGTGTGGACAGTACCCACTAATAACCCATGAAAACAAACAGCAATTTCACCACTCTTGGTCAGATGATTATTGCTCTACCCTACTCTTTCAGCATATCCATCACAGATCCGACTGAAATGAGATCAGACATTGAATGGAGTAATAATACCGGAGATGTGTATTTGGTACATGTCACTGTGTAACCTGATAACTATTCCTGGAACCAGTGTTGCCAACTTTATTTTTTAATTTTTCTGGACAGCTTGTCATGGACAGCCAACACATTAGAAACCCATAATTAATCATTAAGATTATGATGACATGTTTACAGCTTGTAATTCTGATATGAAGAAATCAGCTGTATTCACTAATAACTGCAAAAGGATGATCACTACAATCATAATAATCTGTACGAGTTTCTCCAGCTTCAAAAAAATCACAGAAGAAACAATTTTTTTATGGATGGGGAAAAATTGTGCCCTATTTTTATTGACTGTCACAGAATCTTTTGGACGGTTGGCAACCATGCCTGGAACATATCTGTGTTCGTTCCTATGATGTAAACCATACGGTAACTCTAGACCTCGTAGCTGCCTCATATTTCTACTTTGATATTTCTTTTGTCGTCTTAGTATATAAAGTAAATATTCTGCTTCATGCGGAGACTTGTAGCAAAGCTAATGGAGGTCAATGAACGAGTCGAGATCATTCCATACTTCATGGGGTGACAGTCTGCTGATGTCTTTTATATGCTTTTTTTTTAATCTTTGCCTAACTTTCTTTCCTTTTTAGTGAGGATGATGCCAGCACTATATATAAAACAGCAGGGGTCCTAGAAATGACCGGGCCTGGCTATGTCTGGTTGGTGGGTGAACGTGAGATTTCAGGAAGTGCCCTGCGATATGCTCCTGATGGTAACGTAATGAGTTGCCCCAAATGTTCTTATGTTTATTAACATTTTAGAGAATTGTTTGTTATTATAGGTGAGGTCCAAAGCTATTGAATCATTGGGTGAGTGCCGACCTATGACGATCTGTCTCTTCTTCCACCAGGAGTCATTGGTCTCCAGCTGATTAATGGGAAAAACGAGTCCGCTCATATCAGTGATGCAGTTGCGATTGTGGCACAGGCGATTCACGATTTGTTTGAAAAGGAAAATATTACTGATCCGCCGAGAGGTTGTGTGGGGAACACCAATATATGGAAAACAGGGCCACTCTTTAAGAGGTGCTTATATATCTACTATGATCATAGGAGAGGGGGAGGAGGAAGGGCATGCTCCTTCATACTGGCCCACCAGCATAATAAAGTGAGTTGAGTATCAGTGGTTCCTGTGTTCTCTTGACAACACTTCCTGCCTTCGTTCTTCCTTTGGGTATGTGGATCCAAATACCATTAATATCAGCTTCAACATCCCTCCTAACTCTGAAGGATAGGGAAGAAGGACCATCATATTTTTTCAGCTAAGGCCCCTTTCACACGTCAGTTTTTTGCCATCAGTCACAATCCGTTGAATTTTGAAAAAAACGGATCCGGTGACTGATGCCGCTGGATCCGTTTTTTTCTCATAGACTTGTATTAGCGACGGATGACCGCACGTTTCATCCGTCGTTCGACGGATCCATCGGAAGTTATTTGTCTGTCGGACGGAGACAACAGACATAGGAAAGTTTTTTGTCTACGTCAAAAAATCGGACCGCGAGTCCGATTTTTGCTAGAATGGAAGCCTATGGGCGACAGATCTGTCGCTGTCCGACAAATAACAGAATCTGGCGACGGATTCCTTTTTTTTTTAACTTCGCATGCTCCGACACTGTGTGCGTGTATGGTGTGTGCGGGCTATGTTTGTGTGCGTGAGTGGGGGGGTCTGCGGTGCTGTGCGGGGGTCTGTGCAGGGGCCTGCATGTGTGTTTGTGTGTATGCAGCCATCGTCCGATGGGACTACAAGTCCCATCCGGCTATGCCTGCTACAGTGACTGATTGACACTTTAGCGAATGATGGGACAGTAGTAGTCCCATCAACCGGCTCATGGGCGTACCCACCGTGGGGCAGGGGGG
>VIAB01018428.1:44715-54725 GCA_009801035.1 Oophaga pumilio | reverse complement strand
TGCGTGTCTTTTGTTCCTCGTAATATTAATATGTTCTAAAAGCGTTGCAGATTATCTAGAGGTAAATATGTTTTGGATGGTTTTCCATTTCCTCCTGCACAAAGGTTGAGATTTTAAGATATTTGGTTGCAATATTCTACAGAAACATTTGAGGTCTTTGCATGATCTAAACGGACAACGATGCTACTCTGCTGACATGGGTTTGATAATCGGTGGGGGGATCTATAGAGCCAGAACTTTTATTTCCCCCAAAGCCATTATTAAATACTTAACTCCATAGCCTTTTAAATTGTTGCTTACCGTATATCCAGATGTTCTTCCAAAAACTGCAGAAAGTAGACAATTATTCCCAGCCATTGCTAGCAATGCATTTTTTCCAGCGCTCTCTTTGATATCCTCTTTAATGCAAGGTTATCAGCTTCTATATGTGATTACTCACTTTTTGCATTGAAATGAGAAATGTAAACCTTGTAGTGAAGAAAACGGCACATTTGTAGACCATCGTTATGGTATGTTCTTATGCTTATAAAGTCGTTGACTTTTTTATATTGGTAGATATAAAGCCTCATTCACACATCCGAGTTGCACATACTTGTTCTTTTTGTTTTTTTCATGGACAGGACGCATACCCATTCTAATCTAAGGGGCTATTCACAGGTCCGTGTTTTTTTTCATGGACCTTGTGTCCTTGCAAAGTTCACGAGACATGTCTATTTTTCTCTGTCATCACAGATGAAAAGATTCAATACAAGTCTAAGGGTCTGTGAAAAACATATACATCATCTGTGTGCCATCCACATTTAACATTGCAAAGTATAGGAGAAGCTTTGTAATTTTATTTATCTGTCCGTGAAAAACACTTATGGTAAAAAACAGACACACGGATTTAACACTACTGACACAGTGATCCAAAACACTGATGACCTTGGTACCATTTTTTTCATAAACGTGTGTAAATGAATGAGGCCTAATGCAGATAGTCATTGCTCAGTAGTGAAGGGAACTGGGTGACCTCTATAGTAGACCTAAGCAAAATGACACATTTAGTTCACAAACTGATGTACGGCCTGCCAGACTTTAGAATACAATGCATACATTGATTTCCCATATTCTCCTTTTGAAGATCTTAGACTTAGTGGATGGATTTTCCGATTTTAGACTAATTGCTGGTAAATTGGTCAAATCAATCCACTCGTGTCCTTTCATGTGCCTTAATCAGAAAATGGAGCCCCTGTCTCTACCTGTAGGGTTAAGCTGATTTTCCCATAATCAGTATATTATAAATGCATTTTTAATGTAGGTGAATTTTACTCTGATCTTCTGGCCGCTAGTGTGCAGTAAATTCTGGCATGTAATCATTGTCTGTGTACATGGCTGACGTGATGTGGTCTGTTTCTGTCAGACAGCTGACTTGCATACACTGGGCTTATATGTGCCTCATTTACTGCCTTTTATTTGTCATGTTTTATTAGGTCGTCGTGGTTACAATGCCTGACAGGAAAGTTCTCTAAGGCCACTTTCACACATCCGTTTTTTTGTATCAGGCATGATCCGGCGTGTTGCTAAAAAAACGGATCTGGTACCGGATGCGTTTTTTTACCATTGACTTTCATTAGCGCCGGATCGTGCCTGATGTCATTGCGTTGTATCCGTTTTTGTCCAGATCCGGCGGAAATGTACATTCCGGCGGCCGGACAAAACGGTGCATGTAACGTTTTTTTTGTTTACCAGCGCATCAGGCGGCCGGAAACAATAGAAGTCAATGGAACCGGATCAGACTTTTGTGCAATCCGTCAAAAGTCTGATCCGGATTCTGGAAATCAGGGACTACTACTACTACTACTATATTTTCCAGTGTCTCCGGGCATCAGAAACCCTCTTTTTCTGGGTTCAAAAGTTCAGGTCGGATCCAGCAAAAAACCGGATCCGTTGCATCACTTTTTTTATTTCAGTGCCGGATCCGTCCCTTCAGGTGTTCGACGGATCATGCCTGATACAAAAAAACGGATGTGTGAAAGAGGCCTAAGACATATACTGTTCCTTAGAGGGCTGAAGTGCGGAAGTATATGGTATCACGCTATTACAAATGTCAAGAAATGGTCACATGGATTCGGGGTTGGAGAAGAAGAATGTGCCACCATTACATGAATATTCATGATCTTAGGTGGCGTTAATTGAAATGCATTGAACAGGGTTAAAATAATGGCTGTTTTCACCCACAACACTGGCAGAGCTGTCCATTGTATCCCAACCCTATTCACTTTAAAGTGAATCGGTCACTAAATTCATGCCGCCCGTGGCAATTGGAGCCAGGTTTCTTTTTTTTTTTTTTTTGTCCTCTGAAATGCGGTTGCGTTTCAAACAAAACATAAGTTAAAAAAGCCAGTGAGGGATCAAGGGGAGAGACCTGACTACGCAGCCTTCTCGCTGCACCGTTCCAGGTGGTTGGGGAGTAAAACATACCTGGCTGCGATCGCACAACCAGGCTCCGATTCATACTGTCCATGCTTCGGGCAGCATAAATCTAGTGACAAGTTGCCTTTAAAATAGCTGAGCTGCAAAATGAGACTCAGCCTATATATATATATTTCTAAAAATTAGCAAATTTCAAACTTTGAATGATTATCCCTTTAATCCAGACAGTCTTACTACATAAAATAGTTATTAAATAGCATTTCCCTCATGTCTGCTTTACATCAGCACCATATTTAAAATATCCTTTTATTTTGTTAGGATATTAGAAGGTTTAAAATTGTAGCAGCAATATTTTATTTTTTTCAAGTAAATTTACATACTTAGTTTTTTAGGGACCTACTCAGTTTTGAAATAACTTTAGCAGACCCATGTGTCATAATATCTTGGCATTTAATATCTTTTAACGCCGTTTTCCATCTTAGTGCCTTGCCAGCGTACTTTTGTACTAATGTTTATATTCCTATACTGCATCTGTGTTGAAAGCATTTTACCCACTGGGCTTATATTGCACTTTGATTCACAGTGTTTGGTTATGATATTCTTTGATATAGTATATGTACCTACCTGTTTCACTTTTATGACATGGTTGCTCGGAGGTCACTCTGCCTTGTTCTATGCCCTTCTATTAAGTATTTACTTGTACTATTATTTCTTCTTAAGAATTTTGTTTTTATTTGATTGATACTAATAAAAAAATTTCATTTTATTTTGGGTTGTGCACTTCCCTTCTTTCGGGTATATAACTTCTGAACAGGCTTCTATAGTTGGTAGACTCTAAAGGTACTGCCACACTACTCGATCCCGCTAACGATCTCGTTAGCGTCGCATACTAATGAGATCGCTAGCGGGATCGTTTTAATATCGCTAGTGTGGGCCACATTTAGCGATGTCGTTAAGGACGCTATCGCGGTTAGCGATCTCCTTAACGACTTTAGCGGTACAAAAGTACTGCTAAATCGCTAAAAAAGGTGCCACACTCAGCGATTTATACTTACCAGCGGGAGCGCCGACGATAAAATAGGGTCCGGAACGATTCCAGCGACGAGCGAGATCACAGCAGGAAGCTCGTCGCTGGCAGATGCCGCACACAACAACATCGCTAACGGGATCGCTAAATAGTGACGTTTTTTAGCGATCCCGTTAGCGATGTTGTTTAGTGTGGCATACCCTTAAGGCCATTATTTTGCCATGAATTGCCATGGCAAACATCAGGACCACACAATCAAGATCTCAGGGTATCAAGATCTCAGGCCGATGGGGTTAAAGGGGATGCTTCCCCTACACTCTGTTAACCATTCAGATGCCGTAGTCACTATTGACAGCAGCATCTAAGGGGGTTAAAAAGCCATGGTTGGTGCCAAAACCAATCAAGGCTGATACAGCAAGGTGTCAGCTATAGTGCTGCATTTTCACCAGTCGGGGGATGCTATTGTCTGATATGTGAGGTCTGTATAAAGACATATTGGTAGTCAGGAGGTATGACTGGGAGGGTCAGACTACACAGTGTTTGTTGTCTGTTACTATGGAGATGCATAAATATTCGAAGGGAGCTGTAGACACTATTTTCAGAGTTTAATTTTCCTTCCCTAGAAGTGCTGTGAACAACACTTTACCTAAACCAACTTGTCCATTAAGTTTGCTATTAATTCGTTACTCACTTTAACTTTTTGCATTTTTACTTGCAAGTGTTAAGAATTTATAGACAGGAGTGGGGAGCTTGAAGAATGTCCTGGGTTTTTTTTGGACCTCTCCTGAGTTTGTAATCACATACCATTCACTTTTTTAGGTAGAAATCCTTTCTATATCATTCTAAACATAAACCAACATCTGCTTTACATCCCACTTCAGCCTTCCTGCCAACAATCTGTCCTAGGTAGTCCGGTAAGCTGTATATGTACATTTGTAGTATGTAGCTGGGAGGATTATCCTCTTAGATGAACTGCAGACTTCCTGAGCTGATAACTACATGGTCAGGCAGCTCTCTATCTCCTAACTGACCAGGAAAACCACATCTTAAAATTAGTTAAGTGCACCCCATGCTCCAAATATCAACTCCTGGAGGGTCACCTTAGATATGTAATAACCTTGTTACAGGAATAGTTTCCTGTTTTTAAGACTTGTGTCTTGATGTTAAAATGTCATTCCATTTAAATGTCACAGCATTTGGGGCTTGTAACAAGTTTTATTTCAGGAAATTTCTTCTCTCCTAAATGCTATACAACGAACTGTGAGAGGTCTTGTTGAAAAGTGGAAGGTACCGATTCATTATTTTGCTATTCATTAAAGTCACTTTTCTTTTTTTTTTTATCAAACGTCGTTCACTGAGGGTTTTTTGGGCCAAATTCTTCAAAATGGTGCACACTGTTCATGAATTTGACTCAAAATAAAAAAAAAATTTTTAGTTTTGTCTTTAGCCAATTTTTTCAACTTTTCAGCACCAAAAACTGTAAATCCTTTAAAAAGTTGCAAAAATGTGTCACATTGAAAATGCCTCCAGAAACTTTATTCCAGGTGGAAACTTAAGCGACCTGGACCAAAAAAATGTGACATTTGGTAAAAGTTGCATTTCATGAATCTGTCTAAGCAATGTTGTGGAGAAAAATAAAAATAAGACTTAAAATAAAAGACAATGTAAAAAGTGTCACAAAGTGTATGAAGAATAAGGCAAAAATACTAAAGCCGCTAAAATTGAGCAAATTGCCCAAGAAAAGTGAAGAAACGGCATTGATGAATCAGGAGTGAAGCTACAAGATCTTGTATGAAGTCTTCTCGGAAGAGGTGAAGCTGCTATAGCTGTAGAGGGGAGACAAACTCCATATTAATGAATGAAAGAGTGAAATTGTGTGGGGGTTTTAGGCTATGTCCACACGGGGTCTTTTTCAGACGGATTCCCCATAAAATGAACATGTGCACAGCAATATCAAAACAACATTGTATTCCATCTTATGTCACTTTCTTTAACCACATCAGAATTTGAAAGCCCTGAAGCAGTTGAAAGAAGTAACATGTTCATTCTTCAGGCGACTTTCACTCGGAAGCACCTGAGCTGCCATAAAATCCACCAGTTTGTGTAATATCCAATTATCCATTTTCTCCCAATATTTTTTGAGAATGTGTCAAGTAGTGGGGCAGCACAGTGGTACCACTGGTTTGCAGCGTATCCCATCAAGGACAGCATCTGCAAGGATTTGTATGTTCTCCCTGTGTATGTGTGGGCTCCCGTGTTACTCCAGTTTCCCCTCCCCCCCCCCCACAAAAAAACACATCACTTGACAAGGAATTTAGATGGTTTTCTCTAATGCGGTCAGTGGAATATGTTGGTGATATATAAGAAAGCAAACTAAACAATACATATCTTCTAGTGTTACTGGATACTTATTTTGTCGCTTGTTAATTGTCCCTCTAAATTCTTAGGTGTTGAATTTTTTTTAAGCAACTTTAGCGCTTTCAAACCTTTTGATGTTATTTTTTATTTTTCTATTTTACTCACTTATATAGCGCCATTAATTACAAAGCGCTTTACAGACATCAGCATCGCCCGACTGGGACTCACTGTCTAAATTCATGCGGATTCACCTTCGTTCAATAGATGGCAGCTCTTTGGACGCAGCGAACATGTGCTGCGTCCAAAGCGCTGCCAATTGCGCATCATGGGCACCCAGCCGTGTATATGGAAGCTTACATAGGATGACTGTTTCACAATATATTGTGCTGAATATACGCTTGAATTGAAATGTGGAGTTTATATCACTGTATACTATAAGGCTGTGTGCACACGTTGCGGATTCTGCTGTGGAATTTTCAACACAGATTTTGCTAAATCCGCAGGTAAAATGACCTGCGTTTTACCTGCGGATTTAGTGCAGATTTACTGCAGTTTTTGTGCGGATTTCCCCTGCGTTTTGAGACCTGCAGATTCCTATAATGGAGCAGGTCTCAAAACACTGCGGATCTGCACAAAAGAAGTGACATGCTGCAGTTTTAAATCTGCGTGGAAAAATCCGCAGCATGTGCACTGCGTTTTTTTATTTCCATTGACTAGAATGGTACTGTACATCACTTGCAGTTCTGCTGCGGATCTGCCACAGAATCCATGTGTGCACATACCCTAAGGCTGCAAATAACTTATGATTTTGGTCGTCACTTTCATTTTATTTGTTTTGGAGTAAAACTCTGAATCATAAGACAACAGAAAAAAAAAAAGAGCGGAGACTTGACTCAATAGGGAAAGTGACTGTTTAGCCAGAATTCTTGAGGCTTCCCATTTCTCCTCATGTGTTTGTGTTGCAGACAAGCGCACATTGTTTTCCTTATAGAGACTGGTGTCGGCATCTTCCTTGAATTACGGCTGTTACATAATGTGAGAATTGTTGCTGGCAATCTTAACGCTGTTGATGTTACTTCACTGAAGAACTTAACTTTTCTGTTAAGACTTATTTAAAAGTGATCTATTTTATGCCATAGAATTATTTTAGTACATTTATACATTATGTGAAGATGCTTTCTGCAGCAGTGCATACTTGTCTTTTTGTCGTTACGCTACTCCCACTGATCCAGCACCCTTCCTTCTTGTCACTCCGAAGTCACTGGTTTCCATGGCAACAAGATGTAAATCAGTTTTGGCGTTTTATTTGAACAGCAAGTGTCTCCAGAAAGAATCTGGCCTTCTGTACTAGCCATCCTGCATTTTGACCCAACTCTCATGGATTTTGCCAAGTGTCTTGCCCTTGTGGCCACACCTTTGTGTACTACTCTTGCTTTCAACAACTGTTCTGAACTTTTACGCTGCCTTCTCGTTCATCCTCTAGATTGTTCTCTCCTAGTTGAGCTTCTCATTCTGAGCAGTGACTCCGTATGACTACTCTCCAGTTTCTCCAATCGGTGGCTATTCTGTGGACCATGGCCTGAGGATCTCACTTGTTAAGTTCAGATTTCCTCGTAAGGCACCCTGATAAAGAACGTGAGAATTCTTTAGACAATTTGTCTTTTAGTCAGTACCAGACCGATTGCAGCCCTGAAGTTGCACTTTCAAAGTAGACCTTCTTGACGTCATCCCTGGTGGTGTTGTTTGTGGCTGAAGAGTTTTGCCCTGCCAATATTTGCCAGTGTACTAGAGTTCTCAATCAATATAAAAGATGTATATCTTAGTACCGTGTTAGCCAGTGGATAGAAAAATATTTAGACTTGAGAATCCTCAGTGGTTGATACCTTTTAATGGCTAACTGAAAAGATGGTAACAAATTGCAAGCTTTCAAGACTACTCAGGTCTCTTCATCAGGCAAAGACTAATACAAATATGTGATTCTTCAGATTTTGTATTAGTCTTTGCCTGATGAAGAGACCTGAGTAGTCTCGAAAGCTTGCAATTTGTTACCATCTTTATAGTTAGCCATTAAAAGGTATCAACCACTGAGGACTCTCAACAATCAATATAAAGAAAGAATTGAGAAGAATATAGTGACAATAGTCTGAGTATTTGTCTGGCTTGGAAACACCCAAAGGGCACTTCCTTCCTGATTTGATATAATAATTCTTCACTTTCAAAGAAATTCTCAGACTATGAACAGCCACAAATGTATGTTTAATATGTGATGGTCCCCTCCCCAGTGCTGTTAATGAATTATATTACTCGAAAAGCATCTGACAGCCTCCCCTTAGGCACACTACTATGATGCCTTCTCCGGTACTCATCTCATGGCTGCCTTCTGAACCTAATAAGATATCATCACATTGAGTTCTATATCTCACTTTTACATTTTTGCACTTAAGTCTTCATCCTCGTGAAGCCCCTGGATTGCTCATTTTGCATTTTATTTGTATTTTTTTATGGTTGTAAACATTAATACAGTTTAACTATAGGTATGACTAAGCTGCTGTAATTTTCTACATTCTACGATTTAAGAACCTCTTAGAGATGATTACCTCACTTTATACCTTCCCAAACTTCTCTCATTATAGTTAGCACTCATTCATTTGGTAGAATTTTTTTTTTTGCATCAGAAAAAATTAACCGATTTTCATCAGTGTTTGGTATATGTCCATTCTTACCATGTATGTGTCATCTGTTCAA
Source organism: Oophaga pumilio (assembly GCA_009801035.1). Lineage (NCBI taxonomy): Eukaryota > Metazoa > Chordata > Amphibia > Anura > Dendrobatidae > Oophaga > Oophaga pumilio. The sequence continues at coordinate 46,180 of VIAB01018428.1, read as the reverse complement.
CTTTTCCTATTTAATCCGTGAAAACAGACAGGGATGTAACTCAGGTGGCCTCTGTGTGTTGTCTTTTTTTGGGGGGGGTAGAAATATTGAATGGACAGGTTGGACTTCTCCATTTTTGAGGGGACTTTTCCATACTGCCCACAATGATGAAATTTCAATCAAAGCTATACTAGCATGCTTATTATTCACTGTGAGCCGAGGATGGAGAGTTAATAGATTTGTATAGATCACAGACTGGGGTCTTTTTTTATTTCTCCTTGACTCATTAGATCTGTGTGGGTAGGTGTCCATGATCCGGAATAGCAGAATTTCATATGCAGAATTTCATATGCAGCTCACCTCGCTGTGTCCAAAACGCTGCGTTCTAGGTTACAAGCACAGTGGATGGGATTTATAGACATCCCATGCCCACTGTGCTTCTATTTGACGCTGCGTATACTCGTCCGTGGTGCGGGATTACGGGCTGCAGCATGTCAATTATTTGCAGTTTTCACTACGTAGTCTCACCCATAGCCATTCATTAGATGCGGTAAATTCACATGGTTAAAGGAACACATGCAGATTTACCTGCGTGATTAGAACGCAGTGTTTTAGATGCAGCGAAAATACTCTACGTCCAAAACGCTGCTATAGCCTGTCTCTTCTGCCTGTTTTAACATTTCCAAATACTCTCCCTCAATACAATAATGAGACGCTATACAATTTCTGCACTCCAATCACAGTTATTGATCTAGTCTCTTACTTTGACGCTGGGCTCGGATGTGACTTTTGTTTAACCTGCCTTGGAGCTGAAAACATGACATTTATAGATTTGCAATAAATCCTAATGTGAAAATATTTCTTGCAGTAATTAAATTTGGCGTCCTGTAAATGCATGGCTCTGTCTGTGGAGATGTTATACTCTAAGAAGGTCAAGACATGGGTGATATGTTCATACTGACGGTTGTGGAAAACTTGTGACTACCAACACATGAGCACGATTTAAACTATTTTGAGGTTTGTGTGTTTTTGGTTAAGGGGAGTGTCACATTTTTCCTTGACTTTGCTGCTACATTTTTTCGTTCATTCCCAGGAATCCTTGTTTGGCAGACATTTCACGAAAACATATTGCTTCATTAAAGCTTCTGACAGTACATTAATGAGGCAGTTTATATTTTTGCTTCTTTTGAGTTTTGGGACTCTAGGGATTTTATATATGATACATATATATTGTAAGGTTTTACTCACTTGGCTGCGGGTTGAGGTAAACACAGGAAGCCGTTTTCATAAAAGTGTCCGTCAGGTTTATTTGCTTCATAAACCTGCTTAAGTTTAAGCAAACAAAAGATGGGTTTTTGTTTCTCAGCAAAACACACACTGGAAGCCTCCATACCTCCAGTCACAGACCATGTGACAAGCAGCCTCCATTAAATAGGCTGTAACCAGATGTGAGGTATGTGGGTAGCCAGATCCGCCCATCTCTCAT
>VIAB01018426.1:22897-33295 GCA_009801035.1 Oophaga pumilio | reverse complement strand
TACACGGGTCGGCTTATACATGAGTATATACGGTAATAAAATTTTAGATATAATAGTGAAAAGACCTCCTAAATTCTCACATATAACAAATATGAATTCATGAAGCAACAAAAAAAGTGCATTGTGCAATAATTGATGATTCAAAATATAATGATAATATCTATTCTATTGTTTCTAAACACTGTTTTTCTGTGATTAGTTTGTAACTCCGTTCATACTGCACCCACACACACAAATGATACACCATTTGAAAGGTAAACTTGCCCCCGTCAGCAAGAAAATAGCCAAACAAACCAAACATCCATGATTTGATCACAAAATACAGTTTAAACATTAATTTTCATACACCTGCAGTAAGGAAAAATGACCTGCAGGTGGCACCACATTACCCCAAAGCACACTACCACAAAGCTGCTTACAGACATCACAAACAATTCCAAACATTTGCATTGGGGTCTTTCTAGCTTGCTCAAGTGCTTGCCCAGCCTATTTCAGGTACATTGGAGGATTGCACACTTCACTGCAGGTGAGTTACATATGCAAACACGTTTGTTAACATGCACTGCTTTTTCGGTGATACCTTCGCCCCACACACACAAATGGTGAGTCACATATGCAAACACATTTGGAAACATGCACTGCTTTTTCGCTGATTACATCACCCCACACACACAAATGGTGAGTCACATATGCAAACACATTTGTAAACATGCGCTGCTTTTTCGCTGATTACCTTGCCCCACATACACAAATGATACACCATTTGAAAGGTAAACTTGCCCCCTTAAGCAAGAAAAGCAAGAAAAGAGCCAAACAAACCACACATTCATGATTTTATCACTAAATACAGTTTAAACATTCATTTTCATGAACCTGCAGAAAGAAAAAAATGACCTGCAGGTGGCACCTCAACCGGAAGACATTTTTTGGCCTCTACTTATCAAACCAATTTATTGCATTACCAATCTACATATATAAATACCTGTTTACATTTGACCAGCTTGCTTTTTCTGAAATTGCCTGTGCCCCCGACGACCAATGTGCGAAAATTTTGCAAGGGCCAAGCTAGTATATATTTAAATTTAACACAAGAAATACTGATATTAGTTTATTGCTTTATCAGAGAATATCAGTACTCAAATAGATATGATCAAAAAAGTGCACTTTGCAATAAATTAATATAAATATGCATAGCCGTATATACAGTTTAAATAGTAATTGCCTTATGCAAGAAAAATAGTTCTGAGAATATATTAATATGCATAAATATCCATGAATGACTTTAAATAAATAATCGCTGCACAGTGCTAAACATACTTGACCCAAATATGGTCATCCAAGGAAAATTCAATCAGAGACCATAAGAAATGTGGAAAGATGTGCCAGGAACTGACTAGAAGCACACCACAGCCCCCTCCACCTACTTCAACGCACATTTCTCTGCCATTAAGTCGGGAAAAATGAAGGTTAGCACACTAAATGCCAAATGAGTATGGCACCCCCTGCTCACCATTGGTTTACCCCTAACCAATCTGGTTTACCCTAAACCGACCAGGATACCAATAAAAAAGACAGCAATGGGACAAACATTATAATTATATCAATAGATTTTTCTTAGTAAATTGTGAAGAAAACTTGTACGTATCCATTCAAAATGATTGCAAGTTATTGATGTGTACAATTAAAAATAGTAAAATCTTCTCAACACCAAGTAGAGAATTGTGATCTTTTGCTTTAGTCTTGATGCTCAGAAGACTCCAAGGTCAGGATCCTCAAGTAAGTAGCAAGAGAATAGCAAAGTAATCCTGCACCATTGAAAAAATGTAAGATAGGTAAATATTAGAGATGAGAGAATTCTCAAATGCTCGTTACTCGAACTGAGCAATTCCTAATGCTCAAATGCTTGTTTCGAATAACAAGTATAATGTGAGTCAATAGGAATTACGTGCATTTTTCAAGCAGACCCTAAAAAGAGGTCTGGGGACAGATAAAATGTTAAAATGTATGGAAAAAGTGCTGAATAGAAGTGGAAAAGGATGGGGAAAACCCCTGGAAGCATCTCTGACTCCCAGATCGCTGCTGAGAACAATAATATCCCAATTTTACTCCACTCCAATTTTAAGGAATAATAAAAAACATTCAAAATCCATAAGAAATTGTAGTTTACGGGAAAAAAAAAGTTAAGAAACAATCTTTCCTGTATAATGACTTATATAACGCACAATTTGTGAAGGATTTAAAAAAAAAATGAAGTAAACCAAAATTGAATTTTTTAGTAAAAATTTGTAAATTTCAGTGAAATGTATGAAGTAAGCAAGAACTGCCAAAAAATGTGATGTAAGAGGGAGTCAGATACTCCCTGTATTATACATAAAAGAGGGCATCATACACATTCAGTTCAAATTGTCATGTAGTAGTACTTCCAGACTCATAAAGGCTATGCATTAGTGCAAAGCCTTCCAAAAATACAAGCAGGGTCATCCATAAACCCTTGAAGGCACCAACTGTAGTACCTCATTCAAATATTGTGAGTTAAGTATTGTTGTGGTACTCTTCACACATAAAAGTTCTGCAGAGTGCAAAGCCTTCCAAAAATTACAGGCAGGGTCATCCATACACCCTTGAAGGCAGCAAATGGACAGCCTCATAAAAATAAAAAAAAGTGTACACCTGTAGCAGGCTAATTTTGTTTTTCATTTGAAACCAAGAGAATTTCACACAAAGACACAAAGCATGTTTTACAGTATATATGATAATAATAAATTTTTTGACTAAAAATATTTTGTGAACTGTACCAGGCCAAGTGGTTTTTAAAAATTTTAATCAACCATAGTTTTACGTACAGTATATTAAGCTGTATGCATGAATCAATGAATTCATTAAAAAATGTTGAAGCTTTTATTAGAGTTTAATATACCATACCAGTGAAATGTAACAAGAATCACATTACAGTGTATGGATGACTGATTGAGTCCCTAAAAAGTTTTTGTAAGTATTTTTGTGAGTTGAATATACCTGCAAAATGTAACAAGAACCAGGTTACAGTGTGTTAGGGGTCGAGTTCCCGCTGCTGCAAAAGGGGAATCTCGAACCATCCCCGCTGTGGCCTCCCATCCGTCTCCGGCCACAGTGGACTCTGCTCAGCAGAGACGTCGGTCCCAGGGTCTAGCCCGGTCTAATACTGTGCAGAGGATTACTGCTGCCTCTCCAGGTTCTGCTATTGTAGCCAGTACTGGTCAGCGGCGAACAGACGTCTTTGGGACTAAGTCCTGCGTTTCCCCTTCTGAGCATGCCCAGGTTAAGATCTCTCATTGGAGATCAGGGGTCACATGCTCAGGTACTGCAGCAACTCCTATTGGTCCACCAGGAAGGTCCTGAAACTGCTTGTGTTCTGAAACAGTTTCACATTGGTCCTTTTCTGGAAGGTCTTGTAGTTGCTGCTATAAAAGGGTTGCATGGCCGCATGGCCATGTGGTAGTATCAATTGTGTTATGTGCATTGCACCAGTGTGATCGTGCACGCATGCGGTTAGGGCTCGTCTGAAATAAGCCCCTAGAATACCGGCACCTCCGGTGAGGAGTTTTGTATGCACGTGTTCAGAGCTTGGCTGAAATAGCCTCTAGAATACCGGCTACTCCCGTGAGGAGTTGCTTGTTTGCGTTGCTGACTGCATGACCACGGACTGCTATCCGCACAGCAGTTATCTGTGTACCCCTGTGGTGTTAACAGGACACAGTCTCTATCTCTACGTCTCTACCTCAGCGACTCTGTGGTGTAACAGAGTTCACTCATACCGCCATATAGTGACACAGCTTCTATATCTGCGACTCTGTGGAGTAACAGAGCTCGCTTATACCACTATATTGTGCCATCTTACTAGCAGCAGGCTCTGTCTGCACGGTGGACCCCGGGCTGCGAACGCACCGATTTATTATATTTATTTGGTGCATTCCGCCAGCCCTAACACAGTGTATGAATGAATCCTTGCATCCAAAAAAAGTTTTGGAAGTTTTTTAGCATTTAATATACTAGAAAAATGTAAAAAGAACCACATTAGAGTGTATGGATGAATCACTGAAACCATAAACATTTTTTCAAGGTGTTTTTAGTTTTATTTAACACCGAAATGTAACAGAAAGCATGCATTACTGTATTGCTCAGTAATTGAATCAATAAAAATGTTTTCAATTTTTTTGGAGTTTTATATAACATTAAAATATAACAGAAAGCATGTAAAACAGTATGGATGAGTAATTGAATCCCCACAAATTTCTCACTGCTTTTTTTTAAGTGTTATATATACCACTGAAATTTATGTAATAACATAAAATGCTATATGTATGAGCCATATAATACCATAAAAAAATCTCACAACTTGAGGGTGCTATACTATTGAAATGTACCCAAGAACATGCAATATCTATGGATGACCAATATATTACCAAAAACATTTTGAACAATTTTTTTGAGTGTTAGATACCACCAAAATTTACCCCAGAGCACATAATACTCTATGGATGAGTAATTGAATCTAGAAATAATTTTCAATGTTTTCTGTAGTTTTACATACCACAATAATGTAACAATAACTGTGTTCATCTGTATGAATCACTAATTGAATACAGAAAAATGTATTGATCAGAATTACTTTGAAAGTGTAGATGATGTGCTTCTACTTTCATAATGGCTTAGTAGAAAATGCATGAAAAGGAAAAAATATTAGGAGACTCATCCATAGACCTCTGAAAGGCAACAACTGGCAGGCCTCATTCAAATATTTATAATATTTATAAAGTGTAGTTGCTGCACTCATACACTCATAATGGCTTTGCACTTTGTGCAAAGCCAGGAAAAAATTATAAGGAGAGTCATTCATACAACCTTGAAGGCACCAAGTGTAGTGTCTCATAAAAAACATTCACAATTCAGAGCAGGTGATGTACTGCTACACTCATAAAGGCTTTGCACAAAGTGCAAAGCCAGGAAAACATTATAAGGAGGGTCATCCATACACCACTAAAGGCAACAACTGGAGGGCCTCAGTCAAATATTGAATACTGGAAAACACTTTATGCAACACTTTATGCCTTGCTCGCATCTGCAGATGTTGAAAAGTTGGTGCTAATCCAGGCTTTGTTCATTTTCATCAGATTAAGCCTGTCAGGATTTTCTATTGGCGAGCAAAAGCGCCCATCTGTTATGACCCTCCCAGCCGCACTAAAAACTCGCACAGACAACACTAGTGGTATAGAGGGACAGCTCATGCCAGGTGTCCAGTTTCGAGACCCCATAGTTGCAGGTCGCATAGGAAATAGGGAGCACAGTGGTTTGGTCAGTCATGTATTGCTTGACCAGCTCTAAAAACTTTTCCCACCTTGTCAAAAATACCCATTCATCAGGCCCTGGACTCTGCGATGGTGTCATGAAATTGGCCTAGGCTTTTAAGAGTGTGCCCCTGCCTCTGCTGTGTGACTCCCTCTACTGTCCTCCTTAGTTGGGCAAGCAAGCTTCCCCCCCTGCTGCTATCGTTGTCTGATGGGAATTTTTATAGCATATTTTCAACAATGGCCTTCTGGTATAGCATCATTTTAGAAGACCTCTCCGCATCAGGTAGGAAAGATGCAAAGTTCTCCTTGGAGCGTGGGTCTAACAGGGTGAACAACCAGTACTTTTTTGGCCAAGAAAAATAAAATGCAAGGGTCACAGGAAAGGCATCAGTACATAAGGTCAGTCATATGTGCCTAACTCCCTACAGCCAACATTTCTCTGTCTCCACCATGATGCTGACTTTATATCTCCTCCTTCTCCTCTACTTCCTCATTCCCCTCCTCAGCCCATCCACTTAGCAGAGATTGGATTATGGTTGTGTGGTATACTTTTCCTCTTCCTCCTCAACCTCCACCTCTTCATTGTTAATCCAAGCTAACTAGAAGAAATGAGGCTGGGCTGGATAGTATTTCACTGTCTCATGTCTTCCTTCATCTCCACCTGGTCTGCAAGCATAGCTTCATGTTTAATTGTGAGCAGTGACTGTTTAAGTAGAATCAGGATCGTTGCATTGACCATGGAATCATCGACGCTCACTATCTTTATGGAGTACTCAAAGTTTTCGAGAACTGCACAAAAGTCATACATCCATGCCCACTCTTCAGTGCAGAGGCTGACCAGAATACTGATGATCGTGTTGGAGCTGGTACTCAACAACTGGCCTCTGCTGCTCGCAAAGCCTTGCCAGTCAGTGTTGAGTTCCAGTGCGTAGGCAGATCGCATGCAAATTCGTGAGCTGGAACTTGCATGCACTGCTGCAGCACTGCCAGAGTGACAGCAGCTGTAGCTGACTTTCAGAAATGAGTGCTGACATCATGTACCTTGAACTGAAGCTCTGAAAAATCTGGGAAGGTTTTAAGAATCCACTGAACTACCAAATTGAGCATGTGTGCTAGCATGGTATGTGTGCATGCTTGCGAAGCTTCACAGCCATCACCAGGTTAGGTCCATTATAACACAAGATCATGCCTGGTTTGTGGTTCAGCAGCAAAAGCCACAAATCTTTCTGGTCTGTTAATTAATCCTTTACAGGGAATATGTCACCCCTGGAAGAATTTAAGCTATCAGTATGGGCATACAGGTAATAGAATGGTGAAACCATTCTTACCTGTATGTCTCATAACTGCGGTGTAAATGTTTAGAAAATCAGTTGTAATGTTATTTGTTAATGATTTCTTTCAGGCTCCGGGGTGTGCAGTGCCTGGAAGAAATCCCTGCCTCCTCCCTTTATTATAATGACACCCCCCTCCCATGCACATCACACTGACTTGTTACATGCATATGTTGTCCAATCGCTCTGTTATGTGAGACTTACCCACCCTTCTATGGGTAAAGTCTTCATCAGTCTTCTGCGCAGGCAGTGACAAGTCACTGCGCAGTAGCAGACATCAACATTTCCATATCAAGCAGCCCGGAAATGTGTCTGTTTAGCCTTTGGGCCTGCGGGTGGGTGGCTGCAAGATTTCTCTTTCATTTCAAGGCCTGGGCTAAGGACAGCTGAATGCTGTGCTGGGACAAGGATTTGGAAATGCCTAAAGATGATAAGTCAGAATGTGCAAGAATAGGTGCAGGGTGAAAGTCACCTGTGCCAGTGTTATGGACAGGGGATTGGGAAGCACCCAGCATGAGGGAAGAGGCAATGATGTCACCTGATGGCAATAATTGTAGACACAGGCTTTTGGATCACCAAGTCAGGTGCTTATGTAACATGTGCCTGATCCTGCTGGTGGTGGTTATGTTCTTATTGGTCAGTCCCCTGTTTATCTTGGCATGGCACAGGTTGCAAAAGACCATTTTTTTGTCTCTGCACTCCCTTTAAAAAATTCCCAGACTGGGAAACTCTTTGACGAACAAGTTCAAAAGTGTCAGAGCTCTGCAGAACAGCTGCCCACCTTGTTCCTCTGGTCACATTAGGGTCTATTCCTGCATGTTGTGGTGCTGCCGACTCCTCCCCCTCAGTGCTGCCGGCCTTGCTCTTCATGCCAGATTCCCAGGTTGGGTCGGTTACTTTGTCACCCACCACTTCGTCTTACACTGCCGCACCCTAGTCCTCCTGACTTAATGACTTGACCACAACAAGCTGACTTATTGGCTACTGTGTCTCATCGTCATCTTCTCCTTAGACAAAAGTTGCCATTCACCACTGTCATTTTCTTTGCCGTGGTTGCTCTAAGTTTGGTGCATCACTTAATAGCATGTCATTCTGTCCCTCTTAGAACATGCAGGGTGAGAGAAATATAGAAAGCTCCTTGCAGTGTCCTTGTGTCTCCTGGGACTTCACATGGTGAGAAGAAAAAGGATCTGGGTGAGGATGAAGTGATCCAGACTGTTGGCTGGTGAGATTGGACCGTGTATAAGACATGGTGGTTCTGCCAAGTATGCTGGAGGCATTATGAGTTATCCAACTGACCACCTGGCTTCAGAAGTGGTGTACCATGCCTCCTTGCAAAATGGAACAGGAAACTATGTGTCATAGTTGGGCATGTTTGTTTTGCTCCAGCAACAGGCGTAGTCACACCTGTCCCACCTACTCGGCGTCTGCGTGCACCATCATGAATACTTCCACTTCCCTGATTCCTTACCACACGCCTTACGCATTTTCTAATTGCGAAGTCTCTTGCAACCAAGCTTTTTTTTGTTTAAATAAAAAATTTGGTCACTGGCTGCAGTCAGAGTTTTTTTTTTAGTTTAATACTACTGTTATGTACCACAGAGCACGTAATAATGAAGTGGATGAGTAATTTAATCAAGAATAATTTTACATTGCTTTTTGTGAGTGTTATATACCAACAAAATGTAACACAGACAACATAATACTGTATGGATGAGTAATTTAATCCAGAATTTTTTTAAAAGATTTTTGGATGTTTTAGATATCACAGAAATGTACCTCACAACATGGAATACTTTATGGGGGAGAGATTTAACCCAACACAATTTTTAAAAGCTTTTTTTGGAATGCTATATATCACAAAAATGTACCTCAGACCACGGAATACTATATGGCTGAAAAGTTTAACCCAACAAAAAATTTTACACTAATTTTTTGAAGTGGTATATATCCCAAAAAATGTACCCCAGAGCATGGAATACTGTATGGTTGAGAAATTATGCTTTTTAGTAGTGATAGATATCACAGTAATATGCCTCAGACTACGGAATACTGTAAGGCTGTGAAATGTAACCCAGCAAAATTTGTTTAGTTTTTTTGAAGTGATAGATATCACAATTATATATTCCAGACAATGGAATACTGTATGGGTGAGTAATTTAATCTAGATTTTTTTTCTAACTTTTTTGACGTTTTAGATATCACAGAAAAGTACTCCACAACACGGAATACTGTATGGGTGAGTATTTGAACCTAGAACATCTTTTAAACACTTTTTTGTAGTTCTATAGATCACAAAATATACCCCACACCATGGAATACTGTATGGCTGAGAAATTTAACCCAGCAAAAAATGTTTACACTTTTTTTGAGTTTTATATATCACAAAAAAGTACCCCATACCAAGAAACATTGTACGGCTGAGAAATTTAAGCAAACAAAATTTTGAAATGCTTTTTTGAACTCATAGATATCACAGTACTGTACCCCAGACCATGAAATACTGTATGGGTGAGTGAGTTAACCCAGAACATTTTTAAATGCTTTTTTTTGAGTGATAGATGTCACAGTAATGTACTCCAAACCACGGAATACTACTTGGGTGAAAAATTTAACCCAGCAACATTTTTAATGCTTTTTTGGAGTGTTAGATATGACAAAAATGTACCCAAGTGCACGGAATACTATATGGCTGAGTAATTTAATCCAGAAAAACAATTCAACACTATTTGGGAGTGTTATAGACACCAAATTTTATCACAAAGCACATAATACTCAATGTATCACACAATATATTACATTTTTTCACACAAAAACATGCTGCAGCTTTATATTTTGCAAGGGACTGAACAGCACTAATCCCTTTCTACAGACTGTATTCTTCTGCTGTCCCTGCTCCTACAACTCTCTCTCCCTTCTTAGACAAAACGCAGAATGTATGTGATACAAACAGCAAAGGAAACGATTGTTCTTTAGAAATGCTGTTAGTATGATGGTTTAGCTTCAGCACCAGTATCAACACTACAGGACTCTGGTTCATTATGCTGTGCACACAGTCCTGAACAAGCTCTCTTTCTCTCCAATATGCACTGTCACAGAGCTGGGCAATGGCATCAGTGTGCCGAGCTGTGCAGTGCCTGTTCTTTTATAACTTCTGATGATGTCACACTGCCAACGAATCACAGTAATGCCACAATCAAGATGGCTACGACATTACAATGACTCACAGGCAATCTCCACATACTTATTTTCTATGTAACTGGCGCCAAACATGCAGGATGGGAATTTAAGTTTTAAATCGAGCACCGCGCAATGCTTGTCGAGTAACGAGTACATCCGAGTACTCAGATACTCGAGTGATATTCGAGTATCACCGAGCACATTCCCTCATCCCTAGTAAATATAAAAGTGCTATGGATACATATGATCGACTTACACATTTCAAATTCGCAAAAGTTCTTACTCATAAGAATGTCAAAAACAAAAAAATAGCAATTTACAGTATATACATAGACAAATCAGGAAATAAGACACAGACTTGAAAATACTCCTCCAATCAATAACACTAATAAATATAGATAAATAAAAAAGATATCTATAAAGATTTGAAAACAACTATAAATGAATATATAATGAATATATAATTTAATATGCATTAAATTAGTGTGATAAATTAAACCTGTAGGGAATCATATATTTAGTTGTACAGTCATGGCCAAAAGTTTTGAGAATGACACAAA
>VIAB01018424.1:18675-28886 GCA_009801035.1 Oophaga pumilio | reverse complement strand
GGCCAAGGAGGTCCCATCCAACTCTACCATTCTATGATTCTATGTGAGCCTTGGGAATGTGAGTCCCAACACCACTGGAATGGTGCCAGCACGGAAGCGGAGATGAATGTTTTTATTTTAACGAGGCCAAATGTAAAAAAAAACTTCTCCCCTGTGTGACTGCTCTGATGTTTATTAAGAGTTGATGTTCAAGCAAAATAGTTACCATATTAAGAATATAAAAATGCCTTCTCCCCCAAGAGACTTTTTTGGTCACTAAGAATAGATGATTTCTTCACAAATTATCTTCCACATTCTGAACAGAAAAAGGCTTCTCACCTTTGTGGGATCTTTGGTGAGTAACAACATCTGATTTCAGTACAAAACATTTCCCACATTCTGAACATGAAAATGGCTTCTCCCCTGTGTGAGTTCTCTGATGTGTGATAAGACTTGATTTCCTTGTAAAATATTTCCCACATTCTGAACATGAAAATGGCTTTTCCCCTGTGTGAGTTCTCTGATGTGTGATAAGACTTGATTTCCTTGTAAAATATTTCCCACATTCTGAACATGAAAATGGCTTCTCCTCTGTGTGAGTTCTTTGATGTATGACAAGTCCTGATTTTTCGGTATAACATTTTCCACATTCTGAACATGAGAAAGGCTTCTCCCCTGTGTGAGTTCTCTGATGTGCCATAAGATGTGATATACTTGTAAAACATTTCCCACATTCTGCACATGAAAATGGCTTCTCCCCTGTGTGAGTTATCTGATGTATAACAAGACTTGATTTCTGTGTAAAACATTTCCCACATTCTGAACATGAAAATGGTTTCTCCCCTGTGTGAGTTCTCTGATGTGTGACAAGATTTGATTTCTCTGTAAAACATTTCCCACATTCTGAACATGAAAATGGCTTCTCTCCTGTGTGAGTTCTCTGGTGACTAACCAGATTTGATTTCTGGTAAAAACATTTCCCACACTTGGAACAAGAATAGTTATTTTCTACTGAGTGAACGTTTTGATGTTTAAGAAAAGATTTTTCGAAAGGAAAACTATTTACATGTTCTAAACCTGAAAATGATTTTTTAGCTTCATGACCAGTTAGTTTTTGAATGTTTATTTTGTCACTTTGATTTTCCTTAGTAGTCCGTAATGATTCAGAAGACAGGACCTGTTTGAAAGGATCAGATGAGAGATCATCGCTGTAAAGGGATGATGGTATATCTGGAGTAATGGCTGTCACTTTAATTGTATCCTGTGGAATCTCAAGATCATCTGATTTAAAAATTGAAGGTGTCAGCTGTCCTTCTGATCTCCTGGTACAGTCATCTGCCAAGAATAAAATCAATTATTAATTTTAAATAAAATATCCTTGACTTGTACTTTTGAACATTTCTACTTAAACTGCCTGTAAAAATAGCAAGTAATTTAAAAGTATTGATTTACCAAGAAAATGACATTTCATAGGCTAATTGAAAACCTCTTAAGATGCACAAGTAGATTGTGGTGCTCAACTATTTGTTCACTCTGCTTCCCAAATATTGAATAAAAACCCATAACTATGGTAGGCAAAAATAATACCAATAAAAACTCTAGTCATCTGAAAAAAAAGTCCTCACTCTGGTCCATCATCTGTCAGTGGAAAAACAGGTTTCCACATTATTAGTGGCTCAAAGTCTTTTGAAAAGCAACGTGGTTTCTATAAACCAATCCAGAAATATCAGCTCTGCCAGAAGGTGCCAGATACAAGCTTGTTTTCCTCTGGTTAAGTCCTCTGTGCTCAGCTCCCAGCTTCTGTATTATTTAACTGTTGTGACCCTGGCCCGTTTACTGTCTACTCTTGCATCTTCTAATTTGGTATTTTCTCTGCCTTCCTGATTCTGACTAGGTAACCTAACTATTCTTCTTCCCATCTCACACAACAGAACAGCAGGTAGCAACGTGGCCCAAGTCTCGGGCATCTCTGTGCAAGTCCAAATCCATGAATATCCTTTAACCCTTTCCGACATCGGGAGTAATAGTACGACACCCTCCCTTTGATGTGGGCTCTGGAAGTGAGCCCACAACTTTCCAGGCACGTCAGCTGTTTTTAACAGCTGACATGTGCCCAGAACAGCCGCGGGTGGAATCGCGATCCACCCGCGGCTATTAACCCGTTAAATGCCACTGCCAAACACTGACAGCGGCATTTAACATGCTCTTCCGGCAATCGTGGACAGAAGTCCCGCCCACCGGTGACCCTGTCACGTGATCGCGGGTCACTGATGTGTCAGCATGACAATTAGAAGTCTCCTGGAGACCTCAATGGGTGTTACTACCGGCTTTCTATGAGCGCCGCCCAGTGGTTGGCGCTCATAGCAATTGAGTAATTCTGCTACATACAGGTGATCTGATTATCGCCTGTATGCAGCAGAGCCGATCGATTTATGGCAGCTTCTAGTCTCCCATGGAGACTATTGAAGCATGCAAAAAGTAAAAATAAATGTTTTTAATAATATACAAATATGAAAAAAAAAGTTCAAATCACCCACCTTTCGTCCTACTCAAAATAAAACAAACATACACATATTTGGTATAGCCGCGTTCAGAACCGCCCGATAAATAAAAAAAAGATTAACCTGATCGTTAAATGGCGTACCGAGAGAAAATAGTCAAAATGCCAGAATTACGGGGTTTTTTTGGTCGCCATGACATTGCATTAACATGCATTAATGGGCGATCAAAAGATTGTATCTGCACCAAAATGGTATCATTAAAAGAGTCAGGGGTACCTTTCCTGCGCCGGGTCCGGAACTGTCGAGGTTATCACCTTTGTTGCCAAGCAGAAAGCTTAGAGTCCCGGACCGACCTTTACACTCGACAGTAGGGGGCGTGACTAAGTTAAAAAGGGGAGAGCGCGCGAAAGATAGAAGAGACTTGGCTGGAACAGGCAGCGTGCTGCAGGGGAAGCTTGGTGCTCCATCCTCTAAGCACCGTGACAGCACAGGCCTGCACTATGGAATCCCCACTGCCGCGTACAGAGACTGTGACCGGAGACTTGCCATGTGCCTGTTGGCTCTCACAACTGAAGGTGCCAAACATTCCGGGGCATCCACGACTGCATGTGTGCCTCCTAAGAAAGACCGTGTGACTCACCGAGAACTGTGCTCTCTCACCCGCATACGTTTGCCGAGCTACGTTAGGCCCCGACAGTGCTGAGGACTGCGCTTCAGTCTTCATCACGAATCCCTTTCCCTGGACCCTGCACAGGACTCTCCGTCACCACCGGGAACTGGATCATCCACACCTTCCAGACGACACCAGATTCATCACGTGCTAACGGCGTCAGCGCCACCGTCTTTGGACCTAGGACTCTCTACAGCCAGGAAGCCGACAGACTGATAAGTTTAACCCTTCATGAACAGTTGCTATACTATTTTCAATTATTACCTCCCCTGCACATCTTCCATGCCTAAATCATCTGCCTTAATCCTGTTTCTCCTCTTTACTCCTTGCGTGGAGTATACCCCTGTTCAAGTAAACTGAATGTTAACCCTTGCTCTGCCTCCTGTCCGTTACTGAATTCCGCAACCTGCTCTCACTTTTTTTTTTTAAATTTCACTGCACTTGAAATTTTTTCCCGTTTTCGAGTACACGACATGGAAAAAGCAATGGAGTCACTCAAAAGTACAACTCGTCACGCAAAAAACAAGCCCTCAAATAGCCATTTTGACGAAAAAAGAAAAAAGTTATGGCTCTGGGAAGAAGTGGAGCAAAAAACGAAAATGCAAAACCAAAAATACCTCTGGTCATAAAGGAGTTAAAGGATGATGAGAAAGGAAATCCTTGGGATATGGAAAACAAAGTAGATAGCTCCAAGACTGTTTGTAGTTGTCTGTTATGTTTCGGTAGCTGAGGAGTGCAGGTAAAAAAGGAAATACACCAGAGCAGTTGGAATCTATGAGATTGCAGTACCCTGACTAACCACCACAACTAGAGGCAGCCGTGGAGCGTTCCTACGTTGGTCCTAGATGCCTCGTCACAGCCTGAGAAACTAACTACACCTAAAGAAAGAAAGAGGAAAGCTATCTGCCCCGGAGCAGATCCCCAAAGAACACAGAAAGCCCCCAAACATGTAATGGCGGTTAGACAAGAAGAAATACTGACACAGACAGAAAATAGTATGAGCAAACGTTGGGACCCAAACTACCTAAATAGAAAAGGATAGGAAGGGCACTTACTGCAATCCCAAAAAACCCTGAAAAGCACCAACTCTACTAATTTCAAAAACACCTGAGATCACACGACCTCTACCACCTTAGTTCTCTGGTGTAACAAAATCAAAACAGCAGCCATTGAAAAAACTGGAAAAAGCAAATGTACAAACATCAGTGGCTGAACTAAACTGAGAGGGCAAAAGCCCCCGGAGGGGACCCTGAAGGCCCCCACAGAAGTGCAGGACAAAATGCAAAAATCAAGCACAAACACAAAAAGAAGAAAATGTCTTATCTGTTAGCAGGAGATGCAGACACGACACAGCAGGCTACAAAGGAAACAGGAATCAAGGATTGAGACCAGAACAATTGATCACTGGCATCCCTGATGGGAAGGCGACTCCCTTATATAAGACCAGTCAGTAACACCTGATTCCCAATCCTCACTGGACAGTCAAGTACCGCTTGTAACCACCAGAGGGAGCCTCTGCTCAGAACTCATTTCAAGCCCATTCACAACAGTTGTCATCTTTTGAGCTGCCAGGTGACCATGAACAGTGCCCCCAATATATTGTGTCTCCAAACTATTCCAGCAAGATTTACATTCAAATAGCTAAATGGCACCCCTTCCCTTCTTAACACCCCATGTGCCCAGACAGTGGATTACAACCGTATATAGGCTACTGTTGGATTCAAGAGAAGCTGGAAAATAATTTGTAACGTCCATTTGTTTCCTATTAACTTTGGAATTCATCAAAAAGTTTATCACCACAAAGTGACACATGTCAAATTTGGAATATGGTACCCGATTAGGAAGATAAAACTGGCTGCGGGAAATGGTGAAATCAGAGTATTTTGGAAACTAACTACTGTAGTCAAAAACTGAGAACAGACTATTAATAACATCTACTGAAATGATCAAACTCAACAGTCTTCACCAGTAAAACACGAGTAACTAATAGTCTAACAGTCACAAAACATGCGGGGACTCAAACATGTCATTCGAGAATAGAGAAATAGAGTTTACAGGGAAAAAAATGTTAAGCAATTTTTTACTGTATAATGACATGCATATAAAGTAAAATTTAAAAGTAATAATTAAATAGTTATAATTTTAAGTAAACCGAAACTGAATTTTGTTGTTTAAAAAATTGGAAATTTCAGTGTAATTTACGAAGAAAGTAAGAGGCGCCAAAAATAAAGGACTCAAATACACCCTGTATTAGACAAGGGAGGTCCTCCTACACATTCTGTTCAAATTTTCATGCAGTGGTACTTCTAAACTCATAAAGCTATACGCTAAGTGCCAAAAATTTACAACCAGGGTCAATCATATACACTTCAAGGTAACAACTATATTACCTCATTCAAATATTGTGAACAAAGTGTAGTTGTAGTACTGCTGTCATCTGGTGGTGTGGAAAAGCCAGGTCTAATCCTGGCTTTGTTCATTACTATCAGAGTGAGCCTGTCAGCAGTTTCTGTTGACAGGCAAAAGAGCTTGTCTAATATGATCCCACGGAGGCACTAATATCTTGCTCAGACAAGACGCTAAGGGAAGCACAACACCTCCAAGGCATAGAGGGACAGATCATGCCAGGTGTCCAGGTTTGAGACCCAATATCTGAAGGTCACAGAAGAAATATGAAGTATGCTGGTTTTGTCACTCAGGTATTGCTTGCCCAAATTTAAAAACTTTTTCACCCTTGTCAAAAATACCCAGTCATCGGGGCCTGGACGCTGAGAGGGTGTCATGAAATTGGGCCAGGCCTTTGACAGTGTACACCTGCATGAGCTGCATCTGGTGTATGTCTCTCTCGCCTTTCCTCCTTGGTGTCACCATGACTAAGACCTGAAAGGTCTAAACGCGTCAGTGGATTACCAGGGTCCCCTGTTCTTTTATGTATCAATTCATAGTTATTTTTTATTGAATGTCTTGAATAAAAAGGAATTTTAATTATATGAAATTCTGCGCTGGAGACAACTCCCCTTTTTTCCTTTATACCAACATAATGTTGCAAGAACTGCATTTTACAGTTATGGATGAATCATTGAATCCATAAAATGTTTTGGAACTTTTTTTGGAGACTTATATACCATAGAAATTTAACAGAAAGCACCTAATGCTTTATGGATGATTAATTGAATCCAGATAAATTTTTAAGAGCTTTTTTAAAGTTGTATGTATCACCAAAATGTCAACACTTTTTGTAGTTTTATATACCACTGTAATGTAACAATAACCGTGTTCAACTGTATGGATGACTAATTGATTCCTGAGATTTTTTTTTTAAGTAAATATTTTGAAAGTGTAGTTGATGTACTTCTTCACTTATAAAAGCTTTGCAGAAAGTGCAAAGCAAGGAAAACATAAGGAAGGTAATCCATAGACCCCTGAAAGGCAACAACTGGCGGGCTTCATTAAAATATTTTTAAAATGTATTAGCTGCACTCCTACACTCAAAAAAGGCTTGGCAAAATGTGCAAAGCGAGGAAAAAATTATAAGGAGGACAATGCAGTAATCCTCTTCAGGTGTGATCTTCTCCTCCTTCCTCGGGAGGCTTGAGGGACAACCTCCACCTGCTTCCAGGAGCCCGATTCCCAAGTGCCTGGGCTGTAAGTGATCTGGCAACATGTAATGCCGGAACACCCTACATATAGAAATGGGCGACAGAAATCTGTCACCTGCTCCATCACCGCATAAGAGGTGGAGAACCCCAAGGACAGTACGAACTCTCGGGAGTGGTCTCGAGCGGCATCGAGGAGCTTCTCCCAGGCCAGTTCATTCCTCAAGAAGTGTTGATCCCGCTCCCTTCCTTCTGGGATCAAACCCACTGCATACCAGCGATGTTCACTTTCCAGGCTTGTTCATTCTTTAAGAAGAGTTGATCCTGCTCCCTTCCTTCTCAGATCATACCCACTGAATACCAGCCATGTTGACCCTCCATTTTGAGGAACGTGACAACTGGTTCCAGCACTCAGCTGTTGCAGCCTTCAAGGCAAGTGTTCCTCATCTACTGCCAACTGGTTGAATGAGATGTGATGAAAGAATTTAAACTCTTCTATGGACTCCCATCTCTGATGCCAGTTGTATGCAGCGACCTCACTCAAGATGCCAACTGTCGGTACCTTGTTGCAAGTGGGCCCCATAGCATTTCTCCAGCCCTGGTCCTGGCTCGCCTCCTTGTCTCCTAGGTCCCGCAATCCGCTCACCACTTCCTGGATCCAGACTCTTCCAACCGCAGTCCACAAGAACCCCAGCAGTAAAGGCTGCAGCCTAGATTAGTCCTTGGTGGTTCCAGGAAAGCATGCGGCTCCTGCCACCCCTGCTGTTGTGCAAGCTTTCTCTGGCTCCAACATTCCTCCAGTCACTCCCTCGGAAGTCTCTCTTGATTCCACCATCTTGCTCACTAAGCACGCTACACTGTATGGATGACTAATTTAATCAGGAAAATATGTGAACACTTTTAGAGTGTTACATGCCACAGAAATGTACCCCAGAGCATGTAATACTGTAGGGATGAGTAAGTGAACACAGAAAAAAATTTCAGTGCTTTTTTGGAGTGTTACATATCACATAAATGTAACCCAGACCATGTAACCCATTTTCTATGGGTAAGTAATTTAATCTTTTAAAACAATTTTACCCTTTTTTGGAGTGTTGTATGGCACAGCAACGTACTCAAGAGCATGAAATTCTCCATGGATGAGTAGGTGAATACAGAAAACATTTTCAACACTTTTTTGGAGTGTTATATAACAACAAACCGTACCACAAAGCACATACTACTCTATGGACCACAATATATAAGTTTTTTTCCTCATAAAAAAAAAAAAAAAAAAAAAAAAAAAAAAAAAAAAAAAAAAAACTACCACAGCTGTTATGATTCGGTAACCGAGGAGGCTAACAGGGAAATAGGCTAGGCAACCAGATACCCAGAGAGGTTGGTAACTTAGCCGATGGCAGACCCCTAAACTAACAACACAACTAGAATTAGCTGTGGGACGTACCTACGATGTCCTAGATGCCTCGACACAGCCGAAGAGTTAACCAAGCCTAAAGAGAGAAAGGGGAAAGCTAAGCTGCCCGGGAGTAGAGCCCCAAAGGAATAGATAGCCCCCAAACATATATTGTCGGTGAGACAAGATGAGGCACAAAACACAGGCAGAAAATAGAGTAAGTAAATGATGGGGCCCAAACTGTCTAGATAGCACAGGACAAGAAAGGTTAATGTCTGCAATCCCGCAAAAACCCTAAGAAAAATTCCAACACGTCTGATATGCAAAAATACTGAGGCCACACGACCTCTCCCCCACTAAATCAACTCTGGTGTGAACTGGACGCAAAACAACAGATACTGAAATAACGGGACTAGAAATACAGGAAAGACTGACATAAGCTGTGGCAAATGAAAACAGAGTCCAGCACAGGTCCCAGCAGGGAACCCGGCTGAACTCACACCAGCAAGGCAGAAATCAGAGAAAAGCAAAAGGGAACAAATGCCACAGATTAAAACAGACAAATAACTTATCTGAAAGATGCAAGACAAAGCAGGAGGCAAGCAGACTTCCTAAAGGCTCAGGAAGAAAACCAAATCACAGGCAACAACTAAGGGAAGGCTGCTCACTTAAATCTCTCCAGTCTGTACCACCTGACCTCCAATCATCCTCTTCAGGTGATTGACTTATGTCAGCCAGACCAGCTCCATTATCAGCAGCAACCACCAGAGGGAGCCCAAACACAGAAGTCAGGTCAAAAGTGTTCACAACACACAGCTATATGTTGAGCAACTGACTGCAAAGCCCTAATCCCTGCCTGCAGACTGTATTCAGCCACTCTCCCTGTTCCTGCAACTCTCTTCCTCCCTAGGCTAAATGCAGTTTGTTTTTGATACAAACTTCAAAGCACAAGTTTAACCCTTTGAAGTGCTGTTAGTATGATGGCTCAGCTTCAGCACCAGTATCTACACTACAGGACTCGTTGTACTCTGCACACACACCTGGACAAGCACGCTTTCTCTAATAACAAGTGTCACAGAGCTGTGCAATGGCATCAGTGTGCCGAGCCTGACAGAGACTATCTTTTTAATAACCCCGATGATGTCACACAGCCAGGAATGAGAGTAATGCCACTACCAAGATGGCTGTAAGGAAAAATGATGTGCACACTGTTAGTCTAGTGATTGGTGCTGGTTGAACAATAAGTCCAGTAAGTAAGGAAATCAACCGCACTCAATATTTCATGCAAAGAGTTCCTCCCAACTGCGCATGCGCGTGGAGCCAACGTAACTAGAGATTTGGGCTTAATATAGCGGTCAGGGAGCCTCATCCTTGTTATATCTATCTGTTGCATAAATATAACAAGATGATTATATGTCTGATTATACCTTGGTTTTCATTTTTCTAAAAAAATGTTTCAACTTTATTTTTATACACCTATGTGGGGACGCTGTTTGTATCGGTCATCACCACGGGACACAATTCTGCTGCTCCTGCATAGAATATCCCTATATATTTATAATAATGTTGTGCTCAGATGTCCTTTACATTACTTAATGTTGACAGATATATTTATTTTGTTGTTGTTTTTTGTTTTTTTAATTGTTATGTTTATATTTTACCCTGTTGTACAGCACTTGCCTTACTTTGTCTGTATTTGTTTCACAGCGAGTTTTGAAAAAGACCATTTTTGGTCGAAACGTTAACTCCAACAGTATCATCCGTCATTTTTCTAAACCGCATGTCTACTAAAACCTTATGGTGTGTGTGCATATAAATAAATAGATATTTCTCTTTGCATGAAATATTGAGTGCGGTTGATTTCCTTACTTACTACCAAGATGGCTACAGCATTACAGTGACCCACAGGCAATCCTCATGTTTTTTGGCTGTGTAACAGGCACCACACATGCAGGGTGGGGATTCGAGTTTGAAATTGAGCACCGGCACCGGCTAATGCTCGTCAAGTAACAAGCACATCCGAACACCCAGATAACACTATGTAACACAATTTTTGTTCCTGGCTTCCAAGT
>VIAB01018420.1:13278-25399 GCA_009801035.1 Oophaga pumilio | reverse complement strand
GACCACTCCTGGCACATAGTGCCGGGTGTCAGCTGTGATATTCATCTGACACCCGGCCGCGATCGGCCACGCTCCCCCTGGGAGCGTGTCTGATCGCTGAGACGTACTATCCCGTCCATGGGCCTAGGTACCATGGACGGGATAGTACGTCCGATTGCAGAAAGGGGTTAATGGAATGTGAAGCATCATGCATTTTATTTTTTCTGATTCTCCACATGCCCTCAGGGGTGCTTATATACCGAGAATCTAGGTACATGGCTGATTCATTCCAGTTTAATGTATCAAGCTTGATATTGGCACAGTCATGTCCTTTGTATAAATATTTGAAAAGATATTTAACATTTTTTATTGAAGCACATATCTCAACATTGATGTGGCAATTGTACTTGCGTAATAAATAGGGGTTGTATGGAACTACCCATCTACTGTAGATTTCTCGCGTTCCTCGTCTGGTTTTCCCAGTATTGCGTTGACGGTACTGTGGGTAACCATCAACATTGGGGTTTGTCTCTATTAAATTCCTTGGGGAATTTTTTTGCTCATTGACCATCTGTCTTGCATATAGCACCAGGTTGATCTTCGCCACATGGGCCATGAATCATGTGCTTCATCACTGCCTGATGCAGTTTTGGATTTGCAGTATCATTTGGGATTTCAGCAGAGACCAATTAGTCAATTATTTATTTGTCCCTCGGTTTATCTTCCTCTCCGAGGATTAAGAGCATGTGAGCGTGTGGTAGTCCACGCTTTTGAAATTCTATTATATGCACATAGGCAACTAAATGGCCAAAAATGTGTTTTTTCAAAATCTTGTTAAGCACGGCTTGGAGTTTGATTTTAAATACTCGTGCAACCAAATCTGGTCTGAACTCTGGCCTTTGCCATGGTTCTAAGTTTTCAGTAATTTCTTTCCACTTTGGGTTACAGGTCATCGTAACAAAAATATCTGGCTTTCCGAATTTTCGGACAATTGTCATGGCGTCTTGGTAATTTTGATTCATCGCTTTTGGGCTTCCAATGAAAGTGAAAGGTAAAATTACTGGTGTCCCTTTTAGCCCTTGATGTAACTCAGCAAGCCTCGTCACGAATGGCAAGCCTGTATGCACAATTGACATTGTTATTTCGAGTGGATCGCGATTTTCTAATTCAGCAATCCACTCTTCCTCTTTTTCAAATTCCCTCATCATTGTGAAGGCTCTTGCGAGTGGGTTAATTGCTTTCATTTTCTCTCCAAGAGATGACAGCAGTGCTGGGAGGCACTTTTTATTTGCTTGACTTCTTGTACTTAATGCTTCTTCACTGTCCAAGATATAAATCTGGGCAAACTTGGGAGTACTACCCACAGCGGGATGCAATGGGGCAGTTCTGTGGTAAATTTGTCCATGAATTTGAAAACAGTATGGACTATGCCCAGAAGGTGGCGCTACTTGTGCTCCCATTGATGCCAAAGCAAGCGAGCTATTATATTGCCTTATAGTAGCCATAAAGTTATTGGAGTGCTGATGCTCTCCTTCCATCAACTTGACTAATTGATCATTCATACAAAAGGGACGTTATTGGATGCGCCCTCTCTTGCAGCAGAAAGGGAATGTTTTGTACTGCGCCATTTCGTCTTTGAAATTTTTAGATTGGCAGAACTGACATCGAAATGTCAGTTCGCCAGCATAGTGCTCTGTAATGATTCTCCCATTTTGCCCACATTATAATAATAATAATTTTATTTCTATAGCGCCAACATATTCCCCAGCACTTTACATTATAAAGGGGACTTGTACAGACAATAGACATTACAGCATAACAATAGACACAGATCAAAGTAGATACCAAGAGGAATGAGGGCCCTGCTCGCAAGCTTACAATCTATGAGGAAAAAGGGGAGACACAAAAGGTGGATGGTAATAATTGCTTTCGTTGTTCGGACCAGCCATAGTGTAAGAATCGGGTGTTCATGTAATTCTACATGAACCAGTTAACAGCCAATATATGTAACAGTACAGACACAGAGGGCTATTAAATGCATAAAGCGGGTGAGAACATAATAAGAGGTACCTGATTATGGTAGAAATTTTTTTTTTTGAATGGGCCAACAGAGATAGTTAGGTTAATGCGTTGAGGCGGTATGCCAGTCTGAGCAAATGCATTTTTAGGGCACGCTTAAAACTGTGGGGATTGGGGATTAATCATATTAACCTGGGTAGTGCATTCCAAACAATTGGCGCAGCACGTGAAAAGTCTTGGAGACGGGAGTGGGAGGTTCTGATTATTGAGGATGCTAACCTCAGGTCATTAGCAGAACGGAGGGCACGGGTACGATGGTAGACTGAGACGAGGGAGGAGATGTAGGGTGGTGCTGAGCCATGGAGTGCTTTGTGAGTGAGGGTAATACGTTTATACTGGATTCTGTAGTGGATGGGTAACCAGTGTAATGACTGGCACAAGGTAGAGGCACATTCAAAGTCCCTTCCAGAACCTTTTGCACACAATGAGCTCTGCTACATCCATTAGGTGTTTGCAGACTCACACTGTGGGCTTCTGACCCCTCCCCTCTCCTTTCAGCTACACACACTCTGTGTAACGTGATACTAGGTTGCTAGCCTCCCCCCACTGATTAGTTATGGCCCAAGCTTGCTGAAGGCAGTTGGGAGAACATGTGCTCTATTGTTCCTGTAGAAACTTAATATGAGGGCATATCTTGACACCAGTTTATGTTATGAGTATGAAAAGTACATATTTAGGACCTGCAAGATTTAAGCTACACTCCAGCTCCTTTTTCTAAGATCTGGCACCAGCGGAATCCAAGGAATGGATTCCTGCACAGCCGGGCCACCCTGATACTTCGAGTTTAGGCTTAAAGGAACGCCAATGTCCGGCTGAGTAAGATGGTACCCTATACGTCACCATACGAGGTTCCCTCGCGTAGTTATGTAGTTTATAAGTTTTGTAGCAAAATGTTCTTTCTGAGGAAAGAGGAGTGCTTCCATGTCTCCACCCACTTCAGTGATGTCACGACCAGGGGATATAAGACCGTATAAGCCCATTTAGCTTCCTTTTTTGCCTGGAACACCTAATACAGAGAGGTCCATGTAAATGCACTGCGACGTTTCGCCTATCCCCCAACCGCATGGTTTGCCTGAAATGACCTAAGCAACTGTGAGTGTTTGTTTTTTTTCTTTCATCCTTTTTATTTTGTAATTGTCTTGTACATACTTTAATTGTCTCATATTGTAATATCTTTTAGATTTTTTTGTAAACACTGCCTACCTTTTTGAAATAAAATCTATAAAATTACTACTTCCGTTTCTCCTTGCCATGTAATGTACTGCCACGTCCTCCGAAGGGAATTACACTACTAAATTGGGGTGGCCTCTGCCCCACATTTTAGAACCAGAGGCTGGTGGCAGCAAGTATGTGCTGGGCATTGGGTAAAGTTGGCAGTGACGGAGCGGGTTTTATAAGCGTATTGCCTGGCTGCGGCTAGGAGTAGTTATAATTCCCTCGCTGCAGCATGCCTAATAGCCAGTACACATCCAAGCAGGCCCGTCCGGTGACTAATTATCCTAGGTGCACTTCCCTGACTGACCTGAGGGTAAGAGGAGTGCTGGAGAGCTGCGAGTTCCTGAGTGGAACTGGAAATTGGAATATACGTACATAAATCCCTGCAGTTCATGACATATTGGTGGCAGTGGTGGGATAACTAAAATAAGCCCCCTGCGGTAAAGTTTAAGGTCAATAGACTTGTGTTGCTGTTGTATTCATTGCATTGGTGGCAGCGGTGGGATCATAAACCTTGACCCCCGAGCCTCTGTTTCTTCACATTTGGTGGCAGCGGTGGGATAATAGCGCATTAGTGATCTGGTCTGAGCAATCATTCCTCTCACTAAAAACTTGCACGGTTCTTGCGTGGACCCTGCAGAAAAAGTTTTGGAGAATGGACTCGGTGTTTATTAGTAGAGAGACAATTGTGTGTACTTGCGATTACCCCCTCCCTTTCTCTTTTTCTATCCTATCTTTTATTTGCCAATCATGGCTATGATGGGAGAAGACTGGTATCAGCGACATACCAAGGAAACTCTTCTCGCCATGTGCGGGTGGAGGCGGATTGGCACCACGGGCAAAAGCAAAGGCCAACTGGTCACCGCCCTGGTGCAACTGAACAATGCCCAGAGCGCAGCGGGCGCAGAAGCCGGCCCAAGCGGAGATGGTGCTGCAGCAGAGGCCCAACCACTGAATTCTGGCCCCACTTGCAACCAGGACAGGTTGGTTCCCCACCTGCAGGCGGCCTTGGAAGAACTCCCCACCGAAGACCGTGATGGACGTCTGAGGCCCAAGCCGAGCGCCAAGCCCAGCGAGAGGCTGAGCAGCGAGAGGATGAGAGGGCCGAGCGGGAGGCCCAAGCTCGGAGGGTCCATGAACTGCAGCTGGCCCAACTCAGGGCAGGACCATCTACAGCCTGGAACAGGGAGTCCAGCAATGCCCTGTCCCCTAAACCCCGGCCAGAGCACTTTCCTGTGATGGAGAAAGACGAGGACTTGGACACTTTTCTGCGGGCCTTTGAGGAAGCCTGCAGACAGTACCAGCTGCCTGAGAACCAATGGGCCAGGTACTTGAGCCCCCGGGCTAAAAGGCAAAGCTCTTGACGTGTTCTCTCATGCCAGGCCAAGATGGTGACTAGGAGACCATCTAGCAGGCCCTGATAAAGAAGTGCCAGCTAACTCCTGAGGTTTGAGCAGTTGAGGGACCTGATGATCAAAGACCAGTTGCTACATCTTTGCCCAGCTGAGGTGCGACAGATCGTGATGGACCGAGAGCCAAAGGATGCGGACAAAGCAGCACAGATTGCCAGCACCTATGAGGCCAACCAGAAACCAGAGGTGCAGAAGCCAGCCACCACCAGCTGGAAAGGGGGTAAGCCTGCAACCAAGCCCAGTGCTCCTGCCAGCTGACACACCGAAAACCCAGTCCCATTTTCCAACTCCAGACCTACCACTGAACTTCGCCAGTGTTTTGCCTGCAAACGGACATGACATGTCAGCACCACCTGTCCAGAGAAGCAGAAGAACCCCCCAGCCAAGGCCTCCGGGCCTAATGCAGCAGTTCTTTTGGTGGGAGGGGTTGTTGGGAGGGTCAATGACAATGTGCTGCATGTCCGCGTGGAGGCCCGTCTCGTTACAGGCCTCAAGAACATGGGGACTGAACGGACCCTCATCTGACCCGAACTGGCGGCCCCTGACGAGATTATTCGGGGGAATACCCTGACTGTCACCGGGATTGGGGGTGTCCGCTGTCCCTTGCCGATGGCCCGGGTTTTCATCAATTGGGGTGCCAGGAGGTGGGGTTGTCCAAAAACTTGCCCACCGACGTTTTGTTGGGTACTGATTTGGGGAGAATGGTCGCGTATTATGTCCATGACACCCCTTCCCAATCTGATACTAAGGGTAATGTGAATGCCATTGATGATGATATGAAATTGCATGCTTTACCTGAGGATGTTTTACCTGATAACCATTTTTCCCCTACGAATGATGCTGATAATGATGTTAATGCGCCAGATGTACCTGATAACCATTACCTGATAACCATTTTTCTATAAAGGTTGATGTGTCCACTGGTGCAGGAGTGCTCAGTCATGTCACTCTGCGAGGTGAGACCGCTGAGGAATCCCTAGCAGGAGCAAGCGACGGTGTTAAAGGAAGTGGGGAGATGCATAGGAACCATGAGGAAGGTGATGCGATGCAACTGACCAGTGCCACCAAGGAAGGTAACTGGCCCATAAGTAGCACTGCTCCTGAAGTGTTGGGGGTGGATGGGGAGGTAAAGCCCATAGCAGCGTCGGCTGATGGATCTGTGGAAAACTCCAGGAAGACAGCCTGCGTGGCCACTGTCACCCGCAGTCAGAGTTCCCGAAACGCAGGTAACGCCCTGCCTTCTGGACACTCCTCAGTCCGAGGGTTGACTGAACTAGGGATGGATCCAGAGCAGGTCCTAGTGAGGAGAGAACCTTGATGTCACTTCTGGCTGCCTCCAGGATTTCCAGGCCGCTCTGCACTCTGATGCAAGCCTGGAGAAATTGAGACACCTTGCCGAGACGCCCACCTCCGTGACTGATAAGGAGAGGGTGTTCTGGGAACGAGGAAGGTTGTACCAGGAGAGAGTACCCGGAGATTCCCAAAAGGAGTGGTTGAGAGAAAGACAGCTGGTCGTCCCGTACCAATTTAGGGGTGAGTGTTGCCCATGAAATTCCACTCTCTGGACACTTGAGGATCAGCAAAACTAAAGCCCGGCTGTCTCAACACTTCTATTGGCCCAAGATCAGGACAGATGTGACTAACCACTGCTGCTCCTGTATCACCTGTCAAAGAGTGGGGAAGGCAGGGCCTGCTCTTAAGGCTCCCCTGATTCCTTTGCCAGTGATAGAGGAGCCTTTCCAGAGAATCGCGGTGGACATTGTGGGTCCGCTATGCAATATAAGCTCGGCACACACCAAAGTAATGTGATGAAGGTTTAATAAATGTAGTACATACAACAAAAACGTTTCGGTCAACAGAGACCTTCTTCGGTGTACTATAACATAATAAACATATGAAAAGTAAAATAAATAATATGCAGAATAGCATAAAGAAAAACGGGCGTATAAAGAAAGTATGTACAAAATTCATATTATGGTAATTGCATAGTTTAGAACATATAATGCTCAGGAACTTCCAATATAATATATTATAGAGATATGCACAAGATCAGGGAAGTGGGGTATTCCTCAGAACAGAGATCAAATAGAATAACCATGAAAATAAGCAATATAGCATGCAAACTTACATACCAGGATACCAGTCCTGGTATGTAAGTTTGCATGCTATATTGCTTATTTTCATGGTTATTCTATTTGATCTCTGTTCTGAGGAATACCCCACTTCCCTGATCTTGTGCATATCTCTATAATATATTATATTGGAAGTTCCTGAGCATTATATGTTCTAAACTATGCAATTACCATAATATGAATTTTGTACATACTTTCTTTATACGCCCGTTTTTCTTTATGCTATTCTGCATATTATTTATTTTACTTTTCATATGTTTATTATGTTATAGTACACCGAAGAAGGTCTCTGTTGACCGAAACGTTTTTGTTGTATGTACTACATTTATTAAACCTTCATCACATTACTTTGGTGTGTGCCGAGCTTATATTGCATATTTGCACGGATTGGGATCCTACTCTGGCACCACAGACTCTCACCCAACAGTTGTGCCAACGACTAACTTCTATATTGTGGGTCCGCTGGCCGTCCCCAGCAGCTCTGGAAAGCAATACATCCTCACTGTGGTAGACTACGCTACCCGGTACCCAGAGGCAGTGGCTCTGTCCTCAACCAGGGCGGATAAGGTGGCAGATGCACTGGTGAGCATCTTCTCACAGGTAGGATTTCTCAGGGAGATGCTTACCGATCAAGGGACCCAATTCATATCTCACCTACCTCATCTGGTTTCGAGTGCGTATCACCCACAGACCAATGGCTTGTGTGAGCGCTTCAATGGTACCCTCAAACAGATGCTACACATGCTGGTTGAGACCCAAGGACGCGACTGGGAGCAGTACCTCCCACACCTGCTATTCCCTTACCGAGAAGTTCCGCAGGATTAGACGGGGTTCTCCCCCTTCGAGCTCCTGTATGGCAGGCGAGTCCGGGGACCCCTTGGGTTGGTAAGGGAATCCTGGGAAGATAAGCCGAACCCTTCTGAAGTGTCCATCATAGATAATGTCATGCTCTTCCGCGACAAAATGCAGACCTTGACGCAGTTGGTGCATGACAACATGCCGCGGGCTCAGGCTGACCAGAATCACTGGTACGACAAGAACGCCCGGGAGCGGACCTACCAGGTGGGTCAAAAGGTGTGGGTGCTGGTCCCCGTACTAAAGGATAAGTTTCAGGCAGCCTGGGAAGGCCCGTACGTCATGCACCAACAGCTCAACCCAGTCACCTACGTGGTCACTTTTGACCCCGCTCGGGGTAGGCGTAATATGATGAAGGCTCATCACTAACGTGAAGCCTGCGTCCTACTGGTCTGCAACCTGCCCTAGGACGGGGAGGAAGACCCCATCCTGGACATGCTGGCCCAAGCCAAGACCGGTGGGTCCATTGAGGAAATGGAGGTAAGCGCCTTGTTAACCAAACCCCAGCGGTCTCAGTTGCGGACCACGCTGGAACCCTTCCCGGCTCTGTTCTCCAACAGGCCTGGGAGGACTGAGTTAGCAGTCCACGAGGTGGACACCGGGAAGAAGCTACCCCAAACAGTCGGCTGGACAGACTACTGTGAGGTGGCCTTCCTGTCTCTGAAAACAGCCCTGTGCAGCAGTTGACAGCAGTTGGCCATTCCTAATACAGATAGATGCCAGCAAGTGGCAGTGGTGGGATCATAAACCATGACCCCCATGCCTCTGTTTCTTCACATGTTCTTCAATACGTGTCTCATCAGTTTGATTAAGAAGTCCTCTAGCGGCAAATGTAACTTGCTGTCGTCGAGTGACTTGCATTTTAGATAAGTATCCTATTCTATCATGTTCTCTTTTTTGTGAAATATGTGTATCACTTTGTGCATTGCGCGTTGCTCGTTGTCGTGCAGCATTAGATGCTCTACGTGATTCAGTTACTTCATTCATTTTTATTGCTCTGGCTACCCTCTGTCGGGCTGCATCAGCAGTTCTTCGACAATTTCGTTTGTCTTCTGTTTCATTAAGACGCAGGTTATGCATCCATATGCGATTCACTTTTCTATTTGTAGCAGCGTGCTCAATTTGATCCATCTTTGCAATGTTGCCTCACACTGTTGCCTCAGTGTTGCCTCCCAATGTTGCCTCCCAATGTTGCCTCACAGTGATGCCTCACAGTGTTGCCTCACAGGCTAACGTTCAAAAAAGGGTTATGCCTTAACTCGCCACCAGGGAGAGCTCCTCTTCTTATTAGATATGTCACTGAACTCATATACAGGGCCTTACAGTGCTTAGGTATCCATGGATACGCCCACGCAGTTAGCTGCTACTGGTAGTAACTATGGATACCTAAGTTACTGTTCAGCTGTGGATGACTCATTGCGCACAGACACACGGTTGAGCTGTGGAAGACTCATTGTGCACAGACACACGGACACGTCCAAATTAGGTATATTGATGGGATAGATAGATATGGGATAGATAGATATGAGATAGATAGATAGATAAAATGGTACATAAATAGTTAAAGATGCACACAAAATCTTCATGCAATATATTTAATTTATAAAAAATAGTGTGGGCTCCCATGCAATTTTCTGCACCAGAGGGGGAAAGCCGCCGGCCGGGGCAAATATTTCTAGCCTGGGAAGGGGTTAATACCCATGAAGCTTACCAGGCTATATCAGCCCGCAGCTAGCCTTTACTGGCTATTAAAATAGTGGGACCCCCAAAAAATGACGTGGGGTCCCCTATAATTTATAGCCAGAAAGGCTACGCAGACAGCTGCTGGCTGATATTTATAGCCTAGGAAGGGTCCATGGATATTGGCCCCCCGGATAAAAATACCAGCACCCAGCCGCCCCAGAATTGGCGCATCTGTACGATGTATTGAATTGAATTACTACGGAAAATTAAATGCTGCGAATCCGCATTTTTTTTTTCTGCAACATGCGCACAGTAAATTTTTTTTCCATAGGTTAACATTTGTTTTAATACATACTTGCAGATTTATTGTGGATCTGCAGTGCCAAATCCGCTGCGATCCACAATAAATCCACAACATGTGCATGCAGCCTAATTTTTACACTTTGTCCCACTATGGGGCAACCATTTTTTGCAGGTTGATTGCTTCTATAAGCATGCAGATAAAGCAGCATCTGCATGCTATTGAAGTTGTCAGCGGTGCACACTGACCTCAGAGACTTCCTGACAAGCACTGCACATGACAGGAAGTTTCTCAGCTCTGGTAACCCTGATGTCATCATGACGACATCAGGTTACCATGGCAGCGATCGGGACCCCACGTCATGCCCCGGGTTCTCTGAACCAAAGGCATTGGGTCTGTGAGCCCTCTGCCTGCTCTTGGAATGCTGCGATCGTGTTCAATTGCAGCATTTCAGGGGTTAAAATGCCGGGAGCGGTCCATGACCACTCCTGGCACTTAGTGCCGGGTGTCAGCTGTGAGAATCAGCTGACACCCGACCGCACACCACCCGTGTGCGCGGCCTATCGCTATGGCTTATTATCATGTCCATGGTCAAATTGACCCAGGGCACATGGATGAGATAGTACGTCAGCTGTCAGAAAAGGGGTAAAAAATATAAAAAAAATAAAAAATATAAAAGTTCAAATCACCCCCCTTTCGCCCCATTCAAAGTAAAACAATAAAAAAATCAAACATACACATATTGTGTGCTTGAGCTTCAGTTGGTCAAGAACCATATACTGTTGTCATATGAGTCTTAAATGTTGATTTTGAATGGCTAATGTTTGCCTCTTATATCCGCTCCTACAATTTATCATCTGCTATCTTTGCAAGACAATGGTGCGGGGTCATTGAACAAAGGATGTTTGCTTAATATGTTGAATGTCCATTGTGTGGGTTCTGTGTCTTGTTGACTTGCAAAACAGTGGAGTAAAATCTATGCAAATTGATTAGTCAAAAAATCTCATCACCTCTTCCTCTTGACCTCTGGATGCTGGCCGGAAGGACAACAGTTGTGTGCTATATAAGTGGGATATGCCTCTGTAACAGATCAGCCAGGGATCAAAAAGAGATCCAAAGAACCAGAGACTCTTTCAAAACCACAGCCAAGAACACTGTACAGGATAGCTGCCAGATCATGGCTCCATCACGAGGGACACAGATTTGACATTTTACAGGATGCCAGCTCAGGGGATCATGGCCTCAGCTGAAAGAATACAGATGTGCTCCATTGAACATCACTAAACCATGGATACATTTGGGTAAGCCAGGGTTGGGACACACAGGTCACCTGGCTCCATGGAGATGTTCGAGAAGCCAGGATGTGATCCTCCAGTCACATGGCCTTGTACCTCAATTTACTGACAGCTTCCTAAGCTTGTCATTACCTCCTCTCTGTGTGTGCCACAGGTGCGGGTAGTCGGACCTGGAAGCTCTGAAGTAACAGCTACTCTTAGCCCTGCGAGTCAGCAGAAGCGTGAGACTGTAATTTAGCACCTTCTTGAGTATTGTGCTGGGACTGTTCTGTGTGTTATTTGCCTGTTTTGTGGTTCAATTACCTCACTGTTTAACCCTCACCCTGTGTTGTCTGAGTAGTATTACACCCATAGTAAAAGGAGAGTGGGTGTTCAGTGGGATGATCCCTGGTCTATGCGATTTCAGCTAGCGGACTAGAGCACCCGCTGCCCCCTTGTCTTCACATTAGCTCTCTGCAAAACTCACTTTCCATGCCTCTGAAGTCAGATGTGCATTTCCCAGCTTCAAAAATGCACTGCGCATGTCCGGAAGTGAAAATGACCTTTTCACACTTCCGGATATGCGCAGTGCGCCTCCGAAGCCAGGAAGTGTCCACTGCCTTTAGGGGCACAATGATGTGAGCGAAGAAAGCTGTCAGCATGTTTGAGATTTGCAGAGAGCTGGAGATGAGGCTGGCTCTTGCAAATCAAGTTATTAGGCCCACAGGGGTGTGATTCCATGCTGTGAGGGCTGACTAGTCTGGGAAACTATGCCCCATCTACTTGTTGAAGGGCTAATTAGCATAGGAAAAGCAAACTTTCTAAAAACTTTTTTTAAACATGTATTTAGGTGATGATCACTATAATGGGCTGGTTAGGCAAGGTATTTAACAACAAATATAAAAATGCTGGTGGGTTGGAGGGCATGGGAGACCTGTCAGGTTCCCTTTTAGCAAAAATGATGCTATATTATTATTATTATTATTCATTTTTATAGCGCCATTTATTCCATGGTGCTTTACATGTGAGAGGGGGCGAATATAGACAAGTACAATAAATATGAGCAATACAGGACACACATAAGTACAGAAGGAGAGAGGACCCTGCTCGCGAAGGCTCACAATCTGCAGGGGATGGGTGAGGATAGACTAGGAGAGGGTAGAACTGGTCATGCGGCGGTTCAGTAGACTG
>VIAB01018420.1:0-10322 GCA_009801035.1 Oophaga pumilio | reverse complement strand
GCAGGGTGTTAGAAATGAGTGTAGGGATGTGTTGAGGAGGGCCAAGTTTGGGGATACATCGCCAGCAATGAGGCGTAACAGAGTGTTAGAAGGCGGGAGCAGGATAAGCCATGGTGTGGCCGTGTGTGTCTGGACAGAGAGGCTTGTATGTAGAGGAACAGTTCTGAGGAGAAGGTGAGGTGGCTGGGGAGGATGGAGGGGGAAATGGCTAATTCCTTACTAGGTGGGGGGGTTACAGGAGATCGGGCAAAATAGAGAAGTATGGGGGTGAAAGTGAGAAGAAGTCGAAACATTGTTGTGGGGTTATAGTCCGTTAACTTACAGTCAAATTCTAGTCCAATTCTAGTCTAATTCAGAGTGTTGTAATTAGAATCTGTAATTTGAAATATGGGATTTGAAATAATAAGCCTGTGCAGACTTCGTCTCTGCAGACGCATGGCCCTGAATATATCTGGGACTGAGGTGGATCAGCTGTGAGGGGGGAAGTGGGCGTGATTAGCTGCACCACATGTTCAGAGTTACCCAAAGGTGAGAAAAAGGGGGAGATGGACTGCACACTCAGAGATAGGCATGGAAGACACAGGAGGAATGGAGTACATTATGGATAGAAGAGGTAGGGTAAGCAATGCATGCCAATCAGAGTAAATGCAGTTCACAAAATACAATCAGGAGTTGGGAAAAGCTGGGGAAATTCAGTGCATACCAGACAGAGTTAATGCAGTTCACAAAATACAATCAGGAGTTGGGAAAAGCTGGGGAAATTCGGTGCATACCTGTGGGAAGTGGAGAAACAGCTTGATTAGAGTGGTATAGATGATATTGCAGGAGCGATGAGTGGCCAAATGCATTCTAGAATTCTAGTCTAATTCAGAGTGTTGTAATTAGAAATCTGTAATTTGAAATATGGGATTTGAAATAATAAGCCTGTGCAGACTACGTCTGTGCAGACGCATGGCCCTGAATATATCAACACAAAAATATATAAACACAGAAATACAGACAATCCAGTAATACAAACTGTAGCAAATGGAAGTGGAGGCAGAGATGGTGAAGTTCACATTCATTTTTTATTTTTAAAGTGGAAACTCGGGACCACAGTTTGGGGGCTCCGAAGGGGACGTAACTAGTGAGCCCCGGATATCCATAGTAAGGCCCCTCGAACAGGACCAGAATGGAATACCCGGAGGACACAGGTACTACCTCCGTTAGACCCTGGACACGTGGCAGCTGTCCCAGCGGGGCAAAAAGGGATAATAGATATAATGGAAGAGATGATAGTTGCACAAGTGATTGCAGAGGTTGTCAGGGATAGCAGGATACAGGATACCGATACTCTGTGGAGACAAATAGTATGAGCAAATGCACAGAGACTGCTAAGGCAGTGCAGACAGATCAGAGACAGAACCGGATGTAGCAATGGTAGATACTCGTTGCTCTGGCACCCCCTATGAGTGTCCAGATATAGTAATCAGTGCGCTGCCATTGGTTAATTGATATTTTCAAAAAATGCGTGCTGTCCCTTTAAG
Source organism: Oophaga pumilio (assembly GCA_009801035.1). Taxonomy (NCBI): domain Eukaryota; kingdom Metazoa; phylum Chordata; class Amphibia; order Anura; family Dendrobatidae; genus Oophaga; species Oophaga pumilio. The sequence goes on along the minus strand of VIAB01018420.1, from coordinate 8,796 downwards.
AGACCAGAGGAAGGCGCGCTCCCGTCCTAAGCATTCTCCCTGGAGGCCTGCTGGCAGTGTGCCAGGAAATGGGGGAGGGAGCAGGACGCCCGAAAAGCAGAGAGAGCATGAGACCCCAGACAGGGAGCTCACTGCTGCACAGGAACAGCTTGAAGAGCAGGAGGTGAGTGACCAGAACGGAGTGCAGAGCCAGCATGGGGAATGAGTGTAACACAAAGATTAAAATTGATGGGTGAGACACTGTGGGAACCCCAGTAGGGAGAGGCATAATTAACATGCTTTGTGCAACTTAAGCAATAATAAGATGTGAGGCAGTGACCGATGTCACATGTAGGGGTCGCTGTATTTTCCCCTCGGGATGAAGAAGGAGCACTATTAGACCCGCTTTAGAGCCTTGTGGTCACAGCAGGACGCCTGTGAGTCACAGGGCAAAATAAAAGTAAGCGTTGACCTGGTCAAGCTATCTGGCTTGGGATTGTTCAGGAAAAGTTGGTATGGGCTTTTATTTTTGAAACGAACTACAGGAAGGAAGTGGGCCGGTTCGTTTCCTCCAGGCTAGGTCTTACAGGTGGCTTAAGGCAGTTTTAGAGTGAATTGCAGTCACAGGCGTAGCTGTGATTGCAGTGCAGAATAAAAATAAGTATAGGTCTTGGACATGCTAGTGTGCAAGGTAGATTTAGGGAAAACCTGCCCTGGCTTTTGGTGTTTTGAAACAGACTGCAGGATGGTAGTTGTGCAGTCCATTTCAATCCTGTCCTGGTTTGCCATGTGGCTGAAGGTCACAGATTCTAGTTTAAAATCCCTGCAGTCAAGGGTTTGAGTGGGTCAGTATCAGAGTGGCGTTTGCAGCAAGCAAAGCAGACGGCTCTGCAAAAGCTCAGCTCTGTATGACAGTAACAATGAGCCCTACAGAGTGAACTCCTGGTACCAGCACCGTACACAGCAGTGCAGTCACCCATGGCAATCAGTCAGAAGTGGACCTGTGCATTTAGGGACTGTAATCTGTAGGATATGGTTCCCAGCTGCGATCCAGAGGAAATTGTTTACTATGTAGAGCTGTGAGTTGGACATTAATGCTGTGTTTTTGTGATTTGGACATTTAATGCTGTGAAGTAAACGCATTAAAGAGACTTTTTGTTTGGAACTTTGCTGGGTCACTGCCTCATCACTGCATAAGTGTGCTACTGCTGCACTATAAAAAGTACACATAAATTTGTATCTCAGTAGTATGCAAAAATTGTACAAAAATAAGGTAAATATACCAATATTTACACCCCACAGTAGAAGTCACATACCATAAATCTAAGTTTATAGTAACAAAACACTCACCCACCAAACACCCGAAGCACGTTTCACAAATGCTTTGGTAATTATGCCTTTCACTACTATGGTTCCCACTGTCTCTCATCCATGAATGTTAATCTTGGTATTGCTGGATTGTCTGTACTCTAATGGTGTTATATTTTTGTGTTCAATAAAGCTTAAAATCTTAATCTTAAAGTAATTTGAATTATAATTTTGTCCTGCCACACTACTTCAAGAAGATCAGTAAATGACCCATTGCTGGAATTAGGGTCTCTGCCCCAACATTTTACTCCTCTCTGATTAGATAGGAAAAACTGGGTGACATATTCAGTTACTTAGAGGTTATTTTGGGTTTCTTTGACCTTGCACACAATTATGTGCCTTGCTTTTGGAGAGATCTTAGTTGATCGAACACTCCTGGGAAGGGTAATAATGGTTTTAAATTTTCTCCATTTATAAACAATCTTTCTACTGTGAATTGGTGGATTTAAAGATGATTTTCTAACCTTTTCCAGCCTGAAGAGCATCAATAACTCTTCTTCCACAAACATGAGTTGTGAACATCACACTTTGATAGATTCTTGTTCTTCTACCTGCCCACTCATACCTGATAATTGACCCATTAATTTAAACCATCAGACTCCAATTTCAACTTCAAATAATAATGTAGCTACTGGGTTAGCAGAGGAGCTCACATGCCGATATAGTTAAGCTTTACAGAAGAGCATGGAGACATAATCTCTGTTCTTTAGCCTGCATGTCACTTTATGCCTGCAGTCTACAAAATAGCAGGGTGATGCACTGGCCAAGGCGCATGCACAGGATGTCAGAGAATGTCATCGCGCTGGAACTCTCATGTCCTGTGCATGTGTCGGTGCTATGATATCAGCCTTTTGCTCTGCAAGTCCATCGCCAAGAATCTGGAATAGGTAAATATATGATTTTTTTATTTTAAATAAAACTAAAACTTGTGGTGTGTCTGGGGGCGTTATAAACAATGGGAGACCCTCATACAGTGTGGAGGACCCTGAAACAGTGTTCGGGAGCCTCATACCTTAGGACTACTATGGGAGCCCTCAAAGTGTGGGGGCCATTATACAGTGTGGGAACTAATGTGGAGGCCTCATACATTGTAGTGACATCTGTGGGGGTCTTCAAAGTGTAAGGGCCATTGTACAGTTTGAAAAACTAATGTGGCAGCCATTATACAGTTTGGGGGCTACCGTTGGGGGCGATTATACAGTGTAGACTCTACTGTGTGGACCATCATATTGTGTTTTGGGGGAGCAGTGGGGATATCATACTGTGTATAACTGAGCTGTGTGCCCATCATACTGTACATAGGGGAGCTTTGGGAGAATTATACTGTTTATAAGGGAGTTGTTGGCCCATCATACTGTGTATAGGGGAGCTGTGAGTGCATTATACTGTGTAAAGGACACAGTGGTGGGCATTATTACGTGGGGTATGAGGAACACTGTTACTGTGCCAAACAGCAGGTGCAGTAATAGAGACACATATGGCAGCAGCGGCTCAGTATGGGGATTGACAGCAGTATGAAGAGATTGTTCAGGTTTAGAATAAATGGGGACAGTGCAAGAAATGTGAGAAGTTAAATACACTGCTCAAAAAAATAAAGGGAACACTCAAATAACACATCTTAGATCTGAATGAATGAAATATTCTCATTGAATACTTTGCTCTGTACAAAGTTGAATGTGCTGACAGCAAAATCACACAAAAATTATCAATGGAAATCAAATTTATTAACCAATGGAGGCCTAGATTTGGAGTCACCCACAAAATTAAAGTGGAATGTAATGTCCTTAAAACAAGTCAAAATGATGCTCAGTAGTGTGTATGACCTCCCTGTGCCTGTATGACCTCCTTACAATGCCTGGGCATGCTCCTGATGAGGTGGAGGATGGTCTCCTGAGGGATCTCCTCTCAGACCTGGACTAAAGCATCCGCCAACTCCTGGACCGTCTGTGGTGCAACGTGACATTGGTGGATGGAGCGAGACATGATGTCCCAGATGTTCTCAATCATATTCAGGTCTGGGGAACGGGCGGGCCAGTCCATAGCTTCAATGCCTTCATCTTGCAGGAACTACTGACACACTCCAGCCACATGAGGTCTGGCATTGTCCTGCATTATGAGGAACCCAGGGCCAACTGCACCAGCGTCTGGTCTCACAAGAGGTCTGAGGATCTCATCTTGGTACCTAATGGCAGTCAGGCTACCTCTGGCGAGCACATGGAGGGCTGTGCGGCCCTCCAAAGAAATGCCACCCCACACCATTACTGACCCACTGCCAAACCGGTCATGCTAAAGGATGTTGCAGGCAGCAGATCACTCTCCATGGCGTCTCCAAACTCTGTCACATCTGTCACATGTGCTCAGTGTGAACCTGTTTTTATCTGTGAAGAGCACAGGGCGCCAGTGGCGAATTTGCCAATCCTGGTGTTCTGTGGCAAATGCCAAGCGTCCTGCACGGTGTTGGGCTGTGAGCACAAACCCCCATCTGTGGACGTCGGGCACTCAGACCATCCTCATGGAGTCGGTTTCTAACCATTTGTGCAGACACATGCACATTTGTGGCCTGCTGGAGGTCATTTTGCAGGGCTCTGGCAGTGCTCCTCCTGTTCCTCTTTGCACAAAGGCGGAGGTAGCGGTCCTGCTGCTGGGTTGTTGCCCTCATACGGCCCCCTCCATGTCTCCTGGTGTACTGGCCTGTCTCCTGGTAGCGCCTCTGGACACTACGCTGACAGACACAGCAAACCTTCTTGCCACAGCTCGCATTGATGTGCCATCGTGGATAAGCTGCACTGCCTGAGTCACTTGTGTGGGTTGTAGAGTCCATCTCATGCTACCACGAGTGTGAAAGCACCACCAACTTTCAAAAGTGACCAAAACATCAGCCAAAAAGCACTGAGATATGGTCTGTGGTCCCCACCTGCAGAACCACTCCTTTATTGAGTGTGTCTTGATAATTGCCAATGATTTCCATCGATTTTCTATTCCATTTGCACACAGCATGTGAAATTGATTGTCAGTCAGTGTTGCTTCCTAAGTGGACAGTTTGAATTCACAGAAGTTTGATTTATTTGGAGTTATATTCTGTTGTTTAAGTGTTCCTTTTATTTTTTTGAGCAGTGTATGTCTTCGTGGTAATCTCTGCAGATGGGTTGTGGATAGAAGAAGTTGTAATGATTGTCTGGGCCAGATGGAACAATGAGTGACTCCATCAGAAAGAACGTCAGCGGTAAGTCACCATCTATAATGGACTGTAATCTCTTATATGTTCTGCAGGACTGATATCTACCATTATATTTCACCATATGACAGCAATATCAGTTTTGGTCTTTGTGTAATTTATTTTCAGCAACAGCCTAGTCATCTGCTGAAGTTCCCCTATACCTACAATTAGGGTGCTCCACCATAGTTGTAATGAGAGTTACCAGTGAGCCAGTGTAGATGGAATGTCCCACTTCGAGCTACTGAGCTCATTAACTGCCACACTGTCAATGTGACGCCAGTGCCACAGCCAATGTCAGACGTCCGGATCAGTGGCGGAGACTCATTGGTGGATCTGGGAAAGGTTAGTACAGCTTGTTTCTTTATATACAACTGCACTCAGTGATGACATTTAACAGAACAGGGACAATCCCTTTAATCCATAGTTAAAATCTAAAGCAAGGAGTACCTCAAAAACAGATGAGATGTGTAATTTTCAACAGTTTGTCTTTGTGCATGTTGAAGTCCTGATATTTGCTTACACATACTGATTTACAAATAAGGCCTCATACAGACATCATATGAAGAAAAACTAATCATCTTACATCAGTGTGTTTAATCAGATTTTAATTTCTTTATGGCCTTAGAGTATATTTATACCATCAATGTGGTATTTGTATTTCTTGTATGTAAAAAAAAAAAGCAACTTTAAAAAAAAAAGATGGCATCATGGACCCATTCATTTGAATGGTTGAGTTTAATCCATAACTTTGCTAAAAATCAGACACTTATTTTTTTTTTTTTGCCGTCATCTGTTTACAGAAGAATACGGATATGGGAACAGCACCCTAGACTATAATGGGTACATGTCGATCAGTGTAAAACGCATAAGGACCACAAGTGAAAAATGGATGTGTGAATGAGGCCTAAAATATATTATACTAGCTGAAGAGCCCGGCGCTGCCCGGGCATACTAACTAACTATGGTTAGTTATAACAAATTGTAATGATTATATCTATAAATATAAAGCTGAGTGTAGAGCCCCGCCCACTTCGCATAGCCACATTCACTATAATATCCCACACAATCCCGTCAGCCAGAGCTACCGGACTACTACCCCTAATATCCCACATCGTCCAGTCAGCCAGAGCCACCGGACTACTACCCTTAAAATCCCACATCATCCCGTCAGCCAGAGCCACCGGACTACTACCTCTAAAATCCCACATCATCCCGTCAGCCTGGGGTCAGAACCATAGCACAGAGTGGATTTGCCCTCACTTCCGTACCGGGGATCCCTTTAAGAGGGGCCTGGGGGCAGCACCAGAGTGCTTAGTGGAATTGCCCTAGCTTCTATACCGGAGATCCCTTTAAGAGGGAAGATGTGCCTATGGGATGGAATGGATGATGTGTGATAGGGATATGGGCATGGGAGCGGGTGATTCATTTCTGTCATGTGCTCTCTGCTCCTTTCTGGTGGGCAGACAATGGCTGGGAGCTTATGTTTCCGGGGACGCTAGATTTCTCCCACCTGGTCAGTGTCAGTTGAGGTGTTATCGTGGAGTGAAAAAACTGTTGCTCATAGCAATCAATCACAGCTCAGCTTCTATTAAACAGCTCTGGTGAAATGAAAGATGCTTAGGGATTCGTTGCAAGGAAAACTGTTGCTCATAGCAACTAATCACAGCTTAGCTTCTTTTAAGCAGCTCTGTTTAAATGTAAGATACTTCATGAGTGGTTGGTGATACACACATACACACATTCAATTTTATATATATATAGATAGAATTTCATGATAAATAATAGCAGTCTAACAAAACTAATGTGTTTATCCCCCTTTCCCCCCAAGGTGGTTTTCACGTTAATGACCAGGCCAATTTTTACAATTCTGACCAGTGTCACTTTATGAGGAAATAACTCTGGAACGCTTCAATGGATCCCACTGATTCTGAAATTTTTTCGGGACATATTGTTCTTCATGATTGTGGTAACATTTCTTCGATATAACTTGCATTCATTTGTGGAAAAATAACCTGAAATTTTGCGACAATTTGGAAAATTTAGCAATTTTCAAACTTTGAATTCTTATGCCCTTAAATCAGAGATAAGTAACACAAAATAGTTAATAAATAAAATTTCTCCCATGTCTACTTTACATCAACAAAATTTTTTAAACATTTTGTTTTTGTTAGCAACTTAAGGGTTAAAAGTTGACCAGCGATTTCTCATTTTTTAACAAAATTTACTAAACCATTTTTTTAGGGACTACATCATATTTGAAGTCACTTTGAGGAGTCTATATGATAAAAAATACCCAAAAGTGACACCATTCTAAAAACTGCACCCCTCAAGGTGCTCAAAACCACATTCAAGAGGTTTATTAACCCTTCAGGTGCTTCACAAAAATTATTGGAATGTAGAGGGAAAAATAAACATTTTAACTTTTAGTCACAAAAATTTTACTTCAATTTTTTTTATTTTTGCAAAGGTAACCGGAAAAAATGGAACCACAAATTTGTTTTACAATTTCTCCTGAGCATGCCGATACCCCATATTTGGGGGAAAACCATTATTTGGCCACACTGCAGAGTTGGAAGAGGAGGAACGCTATTTGACTTTTTGAATGCAAAATTTGCTGGAACAATTAGCGGATGCCATGTCAAGTTTGGAGAGCACCTGATGTGCCTAAACAGTGGAAACTCCCTACAAGTGACCCCATTTTGGAAGCTAGACCCCTCAAGGAATGTATTTAGATGTGTAGTGAGCACCTTGATCCCCCAAGTGCGTCACAGAAGTTTATAACGTTAAGCTGTGAAAATAAAAAAATCACATTTTCCCCCAAGAAAAATGTTATTTTAGCCCCAAATTTTGCATTTTTATAAGGGTAACAGGAGAAATTGCACCGTACATGCCTTGCTCATGCTTCTTGAGACATGCACCCGTAAGTAAGGCGGGCTTTCATTGCTTCAGAAATGCCAAACACGTGGACACAATATGTGGTTTAGATGCACTGTGGGGCTCAGAAGGGAGGGGGCATTGGGATTTTGAAATTTCTTTTGAGTGTTGAGGAGCCAGTTTTTTGTTCCATTACCTTTTTACTATCAGTAAGGTGGAAGCCCCCTATATTTCCGTTAACAGATGATAGACCTGAGTAGGGGCTTGATTTTTTTGTGGATTGATTTGAATCTTTTATTGGGAACATTTTACATAACATCTGAGATCACATTTATCTGGCGCTCTACGCTGAGCACTTACTTTGGGGTTTCCATCTAAATCTCCGGGTGACGTGACTCACATGAAACCGCCAAGGCATCCACTCACTATAATGAGGCATGAATAAGACTCATGAACAGCAACAACAAGAGGTAATAAGCCCTGTTCATCATCAACGATAATGTCTAAATACACCCTAGGTTGCAGTTATAAACTACTGTATTTGGATCTATCGCAAATAATCATGCAAGGGAGGTGGTAGAAAAGCCACAGAAAATGACCACATATCCAAAATATCAAAATATATATCTTTATTAAACAATTGGTTACAAAACAGGTTAAAAGACAACGACAGTAACTATCATAGCACAGATGTAGACAAAGCCATGCAGCGGTGGAACATACGCACATGGACCACCGGATTAACCTGAGCGATCTCTGTATATGTCAAAAGACCATGCCAAGCTGACTATCGTTAACTAGGCCAAACTCGAAGTAGCACAGTAATAGACACAATGTGTCTCTGTTAAAAATGCTTACTTTCGTATATTTTTACCAGGACTTGTTACCAGATGCGATACTCTGAGGAAAATGTCACAATGTTTCTTATAAAAAAAATTGTAGTGGTTTATTGAACTGTCCATCAAAAAACATCATTGCAGGAAAACATATAATGAGTGAAATAGTTACGAAGAGATTGTCCATAGCCAAAGCTTGTACACTTCTTTCCTTGGTGTCCTGAATGGTAAATGACATCTGTCTATGTCAGGAGCGTCTCGGGAATCATCACGTGGTTACATAGCAGCTGTCCATTCCTCGTAAGATGTTCCTTGTGTCTGAAGAGAGTGAAGGAGAGAGATCGAGCCCCTCCCTTCGTGTAGTCATTATATGTACGTCCCTTAAATCACGTGGTCTCTATATATGGGGATGACACTTTACCATACAGAAATAGCATCTGTAATGTCAGCTGAAAGTTAATGTGCTCGGTACAGAATTGTGTATAAATCCATAAGCAATAATTAATATTTAACAATTCCCCC
>VIAB01018418.1:43743-54746 GCA_009801035.1 Oophaga pumilio | reverse complement strand
GCTAAAATGACTGTGCATTATTCTTTTACCTCATGTTGTTAGAAATAAAAGCTTATCCCATGCAGCCTGGTCTGTGAAGTTTTCTACTGCTAAGGTGTGGAGTCAGAAGCTGTGCAACACTTTGAGGGTACTGACAGCTAACCTCAGCTCTAAACCCTTCTGCAGGAACTCCAGTATCGCCACTATCGGGACCTCCCCTTCCTGTATTGGCCCTGAGACAGACAAGAATTTTCTCCGTAACCTCCCATAAATTCTCGTAGTCACCGGTTTTCTACTACTGAGTAGGGTGGATATTAACCCAGCTGAGAGTCCCTTTTTACTAACAACGACCTTTCAAATTCCAGGCTGTCAAATGCAGCCCAGACTTCTGAGGGTGACTGAAGGGACCCTGTGTTAGAAGGTCCTCGTCTTCCGGGAGTACCCATGGGTCTGTTACTGACATCACTCTCAGCCAGTAGAACCATGGCCTCTTTGGCCAGAAGAGAGCTATTACAATCACTCTGGCCTTATCTTCCCTGGTCTTCCTCAGAACTGCTGGTATAAGGCATATCGGTGGAAAGGCATACAGGAGTCCTGATGTCCAGTCTAACCTGAAGGCGTCCACTGCCAACGTTCTGTCTGCTGGACTCCAGGAACAGAATTTCTGCACTTTTTTATTGGCTTTTAAAGGCAAGAACTATACTTGGTTTTCCCCACATGTGCACTATTTGTTGAAAAAACAGACTCTTTTAGGGACCATTCTCCTTACCTCAAGGTGGTTCCTGCTTAGAAAATCTGCCTTCAGGTTGTCTACGCCTCGGATATGCAGGGCCTATAATGAGCGGAAATGATGTTCTGCCAGAGTCATAATCCTCTCTGTTATCCACATCAGTGACCGAGAACGGGTGCCCCCCTGGTGGTTTACATATGCTACCGCTGTTCGGTTGTCCGATAGGACTCTCACATGATGCCCTGTTAGATGAGGTAGTAGTCCTTTAGTGCTCTCTCGACTGCTAAAGCTCATAAACGTCATTTGAGGATAGGTCTTTTTTCTCCTGGGCCCAGGGACTCTGGAGCAGTGTGTCCAGGTGGGCTCCCCACCCCCAAGGACTGGCGTCCGTTGTGACCACCTTGGAGGCTGTGAATGTCCACGGGACTCCCCTCGGAGATGACTATCTGTAACCACCATCTGAGCGATTGGCGTACAGAGACTGAGAGGGTGATCTTCCGATCTAATTGTCCCTGAAGATCAAGGTCTCCCTGTAGCACACACACCACTGTAGTTCCCTTGCATGGACCTGGGCCCATTTCACCGCCCTTATGCATGTGGTCAGAGACCCTAATACTGACATGGCACTTCTTAGCGCGACTTCTGGCTTCCTTATTGTCGGTATAATCATTTGTTTTATTGTGTCCTCCTTTTTCCTCTGGGAGGCGACATGTCTGCGCCACCGAGTCTATTGTTATCCCCAAGAAGTTCTGGGTGGTTGCTGGTTCCAGCCTGGATTTCTTGAGGTTGAGCTGCCATCCCAGTATTTGTAGTGTCTCCAATATTACTCTGACTTGTTCTTGACAGTGACAAAAACTTTTCCCCACTATCAAGTAGTTGTCCAGATAAGGTATCTTTTTCCCTGAGATGCGCTGTGACCTCTGCCATCAATTTTGTAAAGACTTGTGGGGCTATCGCTATCCCAAAGGGCAGAGCCCTGTACTGAAGGTGACGTAACTGTGATCCCACTTGGACCTCCACCCTGAGGTATTTGCGATCTCGCTGCCGGATTGGGACGTGGTAGTAAACGTTTTTGAGGTCCAGAACTGCCATGTAGCACTGAGGAAAGAGGAGTTTCACGGCCGTTTTTATTGTCTCCATCTTGAAAGATGGGATTATCAGATATTTGTTGAGGCCTTTTAGATTTATAATTGTCCTCCAAGAACCATCCGGCTTTTTCACAAGAAACAGAGGGGAGTAAAACCCCTCGTTTTTCTCCTCCACTGGAACCTCTTCCAGAACCAGCTTGTGTAGGAGCGATATTATCTCCCCTTCCAGACTCTGCTTTTCCTGTGAGGACTGTACCGGAGTTTGCATATACCTTCTCGGTGGCCAATAGTGGAACCTTAACTCCAGGCCTGACCCCACAATCTGCAGGATCCATGCGCTGGATGAGATCCTCTCCCAGGCTGGAAGGAAGTGAGAGCCTTCCTCCCAACTGAGAAGGACTGTCACTGGGAAGATTTCTTGCAGTCTTTGGAGGGCTTGCCGAAATAGAAGCCTTTCCCTCCTCTGGATCGCTTGTCCAAGTTGTTCCTGTCGCGATCCCTGTACTACTGCCTTCTGAACTTCCGGCCCTTTTGAAATGAACGCCGAAAGGACTGAAATGGCTGCCTTGGAAAATTCTTTTTCTTATTACCGGCTTTCTCTAGCACCTCGTCTAACGCTGGTCCAAAACAAAAAATTTCCTTCGCATGGCAGAGAGCAAAGTTTCATTTTTGCTTGTGTGTCCCATGGCCAGCATTTAAGCCACACCGCACGGCATCCCACATTGGCCAGTGCTGCCGATTTTGCCGAGTCTGCTGAAGCCTCAGCTAGAAATACTGCCAAAGCTCTTATGGCTGGTATTGCCTCTAGGATAGCCTCCTTGGGTACTCTCTGGTCTAGCTGATCCTCTAGGTTATCTACCCACACTTTTAGGGATCTAGCCACACAAGTGGCCACGATGGCTGGTCTTAGTGCCCCTGCCGAGGCCTCCCAGGCTGTTTTCAGACAACTTTCTGTCCAGAGGTTCTATTAAAGAACCTAGATCCTCAAAGGGCAGAGAGGACTTCCTGGCAACCTTTGAGACTGCTACATCAATCTTTGGAGCTCTATCCCAGGACGAGGATGCCTCCTCCTCAAAGGGGTACTTTCTCTTCAGGGAATTGACTATGTGGGACTTCTTTTCTGGTTTTTCCCATTCCCTTCTAATGAGTTCCTGTAACTGCTCGTTAATAGGGAAAGAGCTCCGCTTTTTCTTTTGTAAACCACCGAACATAAGTTCTTGAGTTGTTCTTTTAGCTTTTTCATCTACCAACCCCATGGTAGAACGGACAGATTTTATGAGTCTATCTGTAGCTTCCACAGGAAATGTATCCTCTTCCTCTGAGCTACTCTCTGAATAACGGGACCTATCGGAGTCCTCCTCTGCTCCTGAGGAGTCCTCTTGAGACACCACTGAGGGGCTAGATCTGTCTCTAGATCTGCTATCTGTATCCGTTGTTTGCAACGCTTTCACGGACTTGCAGACCTCTGCCTGAATTAAGGACTTCAGTTTCTCAGAAAAGGAGGGAGTCTCTTTCGCTAATGTCCTATCGATACAGTCCTGACAACTTCTTGCTCCAGGACGCTCCTAATGGACTTTTGCATAAGGGACATTCCTTATTCTTAAATTTACTTTTCTTAGGTACCCCCTATACTCCACCCCACCAATGTATGTGAGAGAGGGGAAAGTTGGAGACTAGAGAGAGAAAGAGAACAGACATTAGCGTGCTGGACTTTCTCGAAGCTCACTCACCACTCTGATGCTTTCAAAGGACGGGTACCGGCTCTGGAGGCTGACTGGTCCCTTCAGTGTCTCCCAGCGAGATTATGGACCCCTCCTTGCCACGATCCATCCGCACGTTACCCGAGCTGCTATCACTGCTGCTGCGGCGCGTCAGGCTCTTCTCATTTGAGCGAGAACGCCTCACCTGCACCTGCTGGTGTGGCTGTAAATGCTCTGGTGATAGACTCTCCATCTCTAAGCTCCACGAGAGCAGTCACATTCAACCCGATATGGGCTTGTGACGTTCAATAGCATGTCTGCCAGTCTTAAATAACAGCTTGTGCCTCTTTTTTTTTCTTCTAATTAATTGCTCACCTGGTTGATCCTGCTGGCCGCTTAGCGCCCCGACGCATGCGCACTATCTCCTGGCCTGTGCGCGCCCCCAGCAACCACCTCCGGAGCGCGCTCTCTATTCTGTGTTCGCGCCCCCCCCAACCGGGTGTATATACACTTTGCACCCTGGCAGAGAAATGCGCGCGCATCCGGCAACCACTTCCGGCATGCGCTCCCTCCTCACGCACCAGGCTGCTGTCCGTGTCCCCAGGTGAATCACTAGCTGCCTGCCCCCGGCTTTCCCTTCAGGTGCGCGTCAGAAGCATTTCAGGTGGCTTGTTCTGGCGTCCCGTCCACCGCGCCTGAGTGCGCCGATACCCATGTGGGGATGGGGACCCCTTTGTCGGAGCACACGGCTGGCTTGCTGCCGAGGCACCGCCAAGATCCACCAGCCTGCCCTGCTGCCACCATACCTGTGGCCCTGGTCAGAGCTTCCAGCACTGACGTTTCTCCATTCTGCAGGTACTTCTCATCAGGCTCTACAGTCATGGCCAAAAGTTTTGAGAATGACACAAATATTATATTTTCACATGATCTGCTGCCCTCTGGTTTTTATGTGTGTTTGACAGATGTTTTTATCACAGACAGAAATATAATAATTGCAAACATATGAGTAACAAAAGCTTATATTGACAGTTAGAATGAGTTAATGCAGCAAGTCAATATTTGCAGTATTGACCCTTCTTCTTCAGGACCTCTGCAATTCTCCCTGGCATGCTCTCAATCAACTTCTGGACCAAATCCTGACTGATAGCAGTCCATTCTTGCACAATCAATGCTTTCATTTTGTCAGAATTTTTAGGTTTTTGTTTGTCCACCCGTCTCTTGATGATTGACCACAAGTTCTCAATGGGATTAAGATCTGGGGAGTTTCCAGGCCATGGACCCAAAATCTCTATGTTTTGTTCCCTGAGCCATTTAGTTATCACCTTTGCTTTATGGCAAGGTGCTCCATCATGCTGGTAATGGCATTGTTGATCGCCAAACTGCTCTTGGAGGGTTGGGAGAAGTTGCTCTTGGAGGACATTCTGGTACCATTCTTTATTCATGGTTGTGTTTTTAGGCAAGACTGTGAGAGAGCCGATTCCCTTGGCTGAGAAGCAACCCCACACATGAATGGTTTCAGGATGCTTAACAGTTGGCATGAGACAAGACTGGTGGTAGCGCTCACCTTGTGTTCTCCGAATGAGGCGTTTTCCTGATGTCCCAAACAATCGAAAAGGGGATTCATCAGAGAAAATAACTTTACCCCAGTCCTCAGCAGTCCACTGCCTGTACCTTTTGCAGAATATCAGTCTGTCCATGATGTTTTTTCTGGAGAGAAGTGGCTTCTTTGCTGCCCTCCTTGAGACCAGGCCTTGCTCCAAGAGTCTCCGCCTCACAGTGCGTGCAGATGCACTCACACCTGCCTGCTGCCATTCCTGAGCAAGTTCTTCACTGCTGGTAGCCCGATCCCTCAGCTGAAACACTTTTAAGAGACGGTCCTGGCGCTTGCTGGTCTTTCTTGGGTGCCCTGGAGCCTTTTTGGCAACAATGGAACCTCTCTCCTTGAAGTTGTTGATGATGCGATAGATTGTTGACTGAGGTGCAATCTTTCTAGCTGCGATACTCTTCCCTGTTAGGCCATTTTTGTGCATTGCAATGATGACTGCACGTGTTTCTTTAGAGATAACCATGGTTAACAGAAGAGAAACAATGATGCCAAGCAACAGCCTCCTTTTAAATTGTCCAGTGGTGTCATTCTTACTTAATCATGACAGATTGATCTCCAGCCATGTCCTCATCAACACCCACACCTGTGTTAATGGAGCAATCACTGAAAAGAGGTTAGCTGGTCCTTTTAAGGCAGGGCTGCAATGATGTTGAAATGTGTTTTGGGGGATAAAGTTCATTTTGTAGCCAAATATTGACTTTGCAAGTAATTGCTGTTAAGCTGATCACTCTTTATAACATTCTGGAGTATATGCAAATTGCCATTAGAAAAAGTGAAGCAGTAGACTTTGTAAAAATTAATATTTGTGTCATTCTCAAAACTTTTGGCCATGACTGTATACACTCAACAGGGAGGGCACCCAGATATGACCTCCGAGGAGCTTCGTTCTGCCCGGGCACCGATGTGCCTCACGGGCTGCATGTCCACTTCTTGTCTAGAGGGAGGGCACACTAATGTGGCCTCCGAGGACCCCCTATAGTGCATGGGATACCGGCATCAGGGAGGGTGCACTACTGTGGCCTCAGAGGCTCCAACTTCACCCAGGCATCCGCCTCACGGGCTGTGGCCATGCTTCGCTCAGGGGGGGCATGGTAAAACATGGCCCCCGTGGAGACTACCGACACCTGGTGACGGATGTAGCAGACCCATGCCTGCCAATATTCATCCGACCCAGGCCCGGGCATCCTCTTCTGTCTTCAAGATCTTCTATCTTGAGGGTTCCCCATCAAGGACAAGAAACCAACCGATGAGGAGAGAGGAGCTGCCCCTTTTATCTTGAAGGTTTCCGGTCCTTGAAGGGTGGATCCCCTCTCTCGTGGTGCCGTCATGTATGATGGAAAAATTCTGCTAGGAGGTTAGGAAGATCCAAGGGCTAGGGGGATATGCCACCTATCCCGAGAACCAGGGTTAAAGTTGTATCCGGTACCTGTGGGAATGATGACTACCTGTTGGGCCTTATCCTTTAAATCTGCTTGTAGATACTATACAGACTGCCATTCTCCAAGCAAAAGTTTGGTTTTATTACCCACAACTCTCCTGGATTCTTTGCTGCCCTGGTTCCAGAAAAGGGATTCCTGGAGTCAGAAGAGGCCTGTAGGGCAGAAGCAAGTTGGAAGCACCACATGCAAAGCAGCACACAAGGGCTGAGACACCCCTTGTCTGGAGGATGTCAGAGCGATTGGGGACCAAAGCTCGCCCACGACTACCTCGCTTGGGCATCTTACAATTGATTGCAGCAATTAGAGGGTTAAACAGCCAGGGGTGGTGCGGGCACCTCTCCTGGGTGTGACAGCTGAATCTTAGCCATCACTTAGACATCCTGGTGGTAATGCTCCAGTGCCTGCACAATTGCCAGGACACACCCGTGCATCCAAAGTCAGCAAGGGGGTTAACATTACTAGTTAACCATATCATTACCATCAAATACTTAAATGTTTTTTCAACATCTGATTTAGTGTACAACACATGTAGAGCCATTATGTTAATACAATCTTAATAGAATTAAATTTCTCCTGTATTTTGGAACAGATTGCAATATACAACATGCTAATCTTCCTGCAGACTTTAGATTCTGCATCTGTAGATACACAAGGTAAGATTTCAAAAACAGGAAACATTGAGGATTTGTATTTTGTTACTAGTATATCCACAGATTGATATAATTATCTTTATTTTGAAGGTCTAGAGATACACCAAAACATTGACTGTCTATTGTACTGTGAAATCTTGCTTCATGTTCATCTCTCAATAAAAAGCACAAAACTTGCATTATGCCAAGTTCAGTGGTTTGTTATTCTGCTACACAACAGTAGATGTGAGCCTGCCCCAACTTTGAGCTGTGTTGTTGCCACCAATTTCTAAAAAGGAGTAAATTTTTTTGAGAGAGATTGACAAAAGTCCAACTTTCACCTTCTAATCTGTATTCTGAATAGGATAAGGCTATAAAAATTTCAAAAGAATTTCTAAGAACTGGGATCTTAGATTACATAAAGGCAACCCAACCATTTCTCCAGGCTGGGGCGAGAGTGGTAATCAATCTAGGTTACCCAGATGCCATTAAACTGGTCAAAATGGTTAGTCTCTTCATCTGCTTTATGAGTATATGTTGGTTAAACGCTACCGCCAGTCTGCAACAGCAGGCACTTTTTGTTGCACTCCTGCATCTGTACAAGCCACCATCAAGAAGTGGTGCAATCTAAGCCGACCCAACAGTATCAACTTCCATTACAGAAATGTGACTTTATGGAATCTGTTATCAGCTTGACTGGTCAGTCATCCTTCTCACTAATTGAAACAAAAAACATGTTGGATTTGTGCCTATCCAATTCCAAATGTTTCTCTGCTGAGAAAAATCTCAGTTACTTACCGGTAACAGAACATGACAGCACCACCTGAAAAAGGTTATCCACCCATCAAAGACGGGAGGCCTACTAAATAACAGGGCTGTACCTCTCCTCTGTATCAGTTGGGTTTCACAGCATGAGAGGACCTCCAGACAGTAACACAATCAATAAACAGGCTTTCTTAAATCCCCTTAAAGTGCACACCACTAGTGATAAAAGGGGGAGGGAATTTAAGTGTGCCACCATGGGCCCTGTAAAATCCCATTACCGGTAAGTAACAGACTTACCCCCCCTTCTCCCATGACAGCACCACCTGAGAGATTTATATAGACCAAGGCACCTTAAGGGTATGCCACACTAAACAACATCGCTAACGGGATCGCTAAAAAACGTCACTATTTAGCGATCCCGTTAGCGATGTTGCTGTGTGCGGCAGCTGCCAGCGACGAGCTTCCTGCTGTGATCTCGCTCGTCGCTGGAATCGTTCCGGACCCTTTTTTCTCGTCGGCGCTCCCGCTGGGTAAGTATATATCGCTAGTGTGGCACCTTTTCTTAGCGATTTAGCGGTACTTTTGTACCGCTAAAGTCGTTAAGAAGATCGCTAACGGCGATAGCGTCGTTAGCTATATCGCTAAATGTGGCCCACACTAGCGATATTAAAACGATCCCGCTAGCGATCTCATTAGTATGCGACGCTAACGAGAGCGTTAGCGGGATCGAGTAGTGTGGCAGTACCTTTAGAGAGGGATCACAGCTTGTAACACCTTCCTCCTTAAAGGCAGGTCATCAGAGGAAGACAGATTAAGATGGTAATGCTTATAAAAAAAAAAGGGTAGAAGAGGAAGACCTTGTCGCTGCCTTACATATCTTGTTGATTGACACCTCCACTCTCAGCCCAGGAGGTTACCATGACCCTGGTGGAATGAGCTCTCAGGAACTGGTAAATTACTAGCGGAGCACGCCAAGCTATTGGCGTCCCTAATGCATCTAGCTATGGTACCCAAGGGTGGGATTCAAATTTTTAACAACAGGTTCTGTGTTTGTGTGTAGGAAAACCACATCCATTTTTAAACCACACCCATTTTTAAAACCACACCCATTTACACGCATCTTTTCCTCAAACAAATACAAACCCCTAGGAGCACACACAGACCCCACAAGTGTGCATTAAACCCCCTAGGAGCACACCCAGACCCCAGAAGCGTGCATAACCCACTCACACCCCACTACACAGCCCCCAGTATCAGCCCCCAACCCAGTAATGAATAAATCCTCCTCTGTGTTAATTAAGGACTCTGACTTCCCTCCTGCAGCTACAGACGCCGGCAACAGACTGCAGAGTGGCTGAGGTGGTCTGACCGGCATCTATCATAGATAGACGCCGGTCAGACCACCTCAGTCCACACACTCCACTCCAGGCAGCACTGCTTGCGCGCCGCAGCTCACACAGTACCTCACACTCCGGCTCCGCCTTGTGACTGAAAGATGATGGCCACGGCGCTACGCTACCCAATCGCCGCACTGCAGAGATACATATCAGTGCGCAGGGGCCGGGCGGTGTTGCGGCGTGCTGGCTGCCCGGAGCTGCAACAAAGTAGTACCGGATCGCCGCTCTGATTCTCCCCGGTTCGGGGAACCGGTTGCTTTTAGAACAATCGGTTCCATCGAACTGGGGAGAACCGGCTGAATCCCACCCCTGATGGTACCCTTTGTTATCAACTGTCTGGAGGTCCTTTCATGCTCTGAAACCTAACTGATATGGAGGAGAGGTACCGCCCTTCTATGCAGCAGGTTTCCTGTCCTTGATGGGCAGATACCCTCTCAGGTGGTGCTGTCATGGGAGAAGGGGAAAACAAACTCCTTTCAGACGTCACACTTAGTTGTTCTCAAGAATTCAGTAATGCTAGGCAACAATGCCATCCAGAATTGTAATTTGTTAAAAAATTTATAATGACCTCCTGTTTTTTTTTCCCCTCACCTTTGATAAGATTTTAAAGTTCGGCAATTTCAGTGAGTAGTCTGCATTGACATCTCAAGTTGTGTATATGCCGAGTATTTTGTGACACATGCAAACACACTTAGAATTGGTACAAAATTTTCCATGACAGTGGGTTATAACCACTGACTGAGAAGGAGCACAGCTCCCACCTGATGGAATCTGCAGCTCTTAGTCAGCATGACGTAGTCATTACACCAGGCTGACTAATCAAAAGAAGAGCTTCAGATGCCATTAGGTACACCCTGTCTCATTTCAGCAGCCACACAGCACTGTCATGGCCGGTGGAATCGGACTTCTAAATTTATTCACACCAATGTTATATATTTATATGAAAGTTAAAAGATAGATTTACCACTTTTGCAACTTCTGTATAGTGCATGGCATTACAATGATCCAGTAGGTCTTTCCTGTTCAAGTCTCCTTGCTGGCACAATGGGCACTTGTATATCAAGTCAGGCCTAGAGGGAAAAAACAAACAAAACAAAATTACAAAAGGAACAATGTGCACAGGCATTAGAGAGAAATTTCATAGCAAAAATACAGAAAAGTGAGCAGCACACTAAAAAGTAGGCATGGCTTTTTTACATGTCTAAATCATTTTCACACCAATAGCAGACATGGATATTATCTGCAAATGAAAATACAACATCTGCCAAACCCCCTTTAACGGTTCAACAACAGTCAAAACGGAGTGCAGATGTCGTTGCACAGAATGGTTTTCATTTATTTTTTCAGCAAAAAGAAATGAAGTGAAGCAAACTATGCTTATTGGTATGGTTGAGGCGGAGGTATGCTGGTTAAAAATATATCAAAAGAACAATCCTTTGGCAAATGTACAGTAGGGGAAAATCATCCAGTATAAATACTGGTTTATGTCACATCTGGGCTTTATGTACAGAGCATTTCCATCATATAATAAAAATCATACTAGACCAATTGCATTAGCACGGGTACTACCCCGGCTGTCACCTGGCAGCCATCAGATATATATATACTGTATATACTCGAGTATAAGCCGAGATTTTCTTTTTTTTTTTTTTTTTTTTTTTTTTTTTTTT
>VIAB01018417.1:28630-43444 GCA_009801035.1 Oophaga pumilio | reverse complement strand
TTTTTTTTCTTTATTTAGGATTTTTTTTTTACATGTTATTTTTTTAACTTTTTTACTTTGGGACATCACTGTATAGGGTCAGATCGCTGGTCTGACACTGTGCACAGCACTATATCAGACCAACGATCTGACTGGCACTTCAACAGGCTTTCTCAGCGCCTGCTCTCAGCAGCGGTCTGGGACCGACATCTGGCTCCCCCCCACAATCAGCTATTGACGTGCAGTACCCTGACACGGCCACTTTCAGAAGACGGAGCATTTCTGGCTGGCCGCTGCTGACACTGAGAACAGCAGATCGGTGTGGGTGCTGTGTGTCGGATCCTGACCTATAAGAAAGACATTGATGACCTATCGTAAAGATAGGGCATCAATGATACAGTAGTGGACAACCTATTTAAGCTAAATGGACCTTGCTAAAGGTTAAAGAGTGCAGAAGAACTAGTGAAGACACCTTCCTAATCCCACCTAAAAAGTGAGAAGGGCAAAGATTTCCTTTTGGAAACTGTATTTTTCAGGTTTGCAAAGAATTCAAGGAATGCGTAATAGTGGTGATTATTTTATTTGGCGAAGTTAACATTGAGTTTTTAAGCGTTTTTTGGTGTGTTTCCACACAAAAATCCTCAAAAATGATCGTGAAACTCTTCATATTCTTTTCTATGGGAAATCTTTTTTGCTGTGGATATAAGGAAATTTTAGAAATTTTTTTCTTGAACAGGTTTTGAAAACCAAAATACAACATGCAACAGTTTGTTTTTTCCACAGCCACACTCTGATGGCACAAACATTAGTTTCATAGGGTACTATTCATAAAAATGTAAGGAAAGTAACACAGGTTGTTGACTGATCAATTGACCCACAGTAGAACATTTTTATAATGGCACAGAAGCAGTCAGCCATGGGCCATGCATGAGGTGTCAGGGTCTGGGCCAGCATTTACAGCTTGAAATTGAAGTTTCAATTAATATGAGGTGGGTGAGCGAGCGGTGTAATCCTTCTTTACAGGGAGCCTTGATACCTCATGCAAGCGTTTTCTTTTTCTTTTTTACCAGCCACACTCAGGTGGCACAAACATGTAAGGATAGTAATACAGGTAGTTAAAAGAAAGTAAGTGCAGGCCTGCCGGTCTGGGGGCTCTACTGTTACAGAAAACACACATGAATGAGACCCAACTTGAATTCTCCACATTTCAAAATATTATTGTCACACACCACTAAAGTTGCATAAATTTCCACAAAGTAGAAACAGCATAATAGGCCTCTGACACACCTTCAGTAACATCAGCAGCAATAGCAACAGCAGACACAGAAGCCACGACAAAGGTGGCACAAACTGCAATAACACAAGATTGATGAATGACACAAAAACGACACCATAGCCTAGTCTGCCCAGTCTGCAACTAGGGTGCAAAAGTCATTGGAGATAGATGACTTGTTCATTCTTATGAAAGTTAGGCGGTCTACACTTTCAAGGGACATCCGGATGCGCTTATCAGTCAGGACACCACCAGCATCACTGAAGACATGTTCTGAGAGAACATTGGCTGCTGTGCTTGACAAAACTTCCAAGATGTGACAGGTGAACTCAGGCCACTCTTCCATTTTTGAAGACCAAAATGCAAAACGGTCTAAATTTTCTCTGATGGCATTGACACTGAGCTCGAAATACTCCTGCACCATCCTCTCAAGTCGTTCACGTGTCAGACTTGTACTTTGTTCTGCTGGGGCACATGCTGGTCTAAAAAATGTATGAAATGACTCACAGAAATTGCTTATGCCACTTACGCTGCTGCTAATTTTTTTGCAGTCATTCCTTGACGTTCCCGGGGTTGAAAGTCTAGAACTGCAATGCACACTGTGCTGCCTTTGGGAAAACCACTGTTAAGATTGCCTACAAGAGTGTTTCGATACTCCAGCATGCGCGCATCCCTTACTCTTGTACCGTGGATCTTACAGAGTGACAATCCAGTAGTCAGCACTATTACTAACCCTAAAAATAAGGGCATCATGTTGAAGATAGTGTAGCAAGAAGGCGCTCATGTGTCAGGCGCTTCCATTAGGTCCAAGTCTATGGTGTGTTAGTGGCGGGGTAACACTCAAGGTTGCTTCCTCCATCCCCTCCCGCCAACCACAGACAACAGAGTGGATCATTATCCTTTTCATCTCCTGTTGTGCATCCATCACCTCTTCCTCTTCCTCCTCGTTTTCCTCAATTTATTCCTCAGCTCCTGCACCTTCACTAACAGTTTGTCTGGAACCATGAGCTCCCCTCGATCGCTGTAATCTACCCTCCCATGGCACCCGCCTGTGCGACGACAGTCTGGAACTTAGAGATATTGTTATCCCTTCCTCATCCTCCTCTGCTTCTTCCTCTTCCTCTGCGAGCACCACCTCCTCCCACTGACTTTTCAAAGTGTGCTCCAGCATGTATATAACTGGTATAGTGATGCTGCTGATGATGGCATCATCAGCAATAACCACTTAATAGCCATTTCAAAACTGTGTCCCTATAAGGTGCGTCAGAATAACAATGATGCCAATTATGACCTAAGAACTTTCCAGCCAACCATCAGATCATGATTAAAGGGGTTTTCTGGGGCTTTGAAATTCATGATTTTGCACCCTCACCAATCAGTTGATATTAACTCTGGCAGTGGCTGGATGTAAGCTTTGAATAGATTCTGTCCAATGTCTGGCAGCCACTGCCAGGTGCGGCAGTTCACTTCATTTCTCTTGATAAATATAATCATAAATATAACTTTGCTTATAGTTGTGCAAGGACACTATGTCTCATAGCCTGTACCTGTAACTAACAGCAGCGGCCAAAATGGTTCGTATTGCTGTTGTGATCCATTTTGATGCCACTATCAATCTCTGACAGAGACATTCACATGGCGTTTTCGATGGTACACAAGTACACTGGCTCCTACTGGCCCCCAATACCTGATGCTGAAGGTCACCCATACTGCAATTTTGGTTCTTCTCTGAAGCTCAGCCACAGGCTGGGCTTCATAGGAGACAATGATTTGTCCTATTGTGTTACTGCAATATATAGAACAAACCACAAAAGGACTTAACAGTATAAAGTGGCAATAAAAATACGAATGATCGTGCAAGCCTATATTCTGCAGCTGTGCTCCATCGTATCCATGGCTATGGATTAGATTATGGCGCACGCGCGGTGGAGTACCGGAAATGCACGGATTGTATGCAATTATATTGATTATGCAGACACTGACAGGATTGATTTTGATTGGCTATTAGGACTATTTAATGTGCAATACCCCTTCCTCTAGCGTTCGCCTCCTGAGGAAGAGACGAAACGCGCGTTGAGGCGCTTGGGGGACGGACGCCACACTTGACCCACCTCTCATGTAAGTGCAGTTTGTGACTTGGCACATGCTGATGATTTTCTTATGTTAGCTGAGGTAGCACTAGCAGCACATGAAACGGTCAATTCTCAGCATTTTTATCTGCACTTTTTTACATGGGAAGTATTGGTATATGTGTTGGATAGCTGTCCCTATATTAAGATGGCAGCAGCCTGTTGTAATTTGTAATTTGTTCTATGAATATTTATGTGATTTTGTACTATATATTGATTGTCTTTTCTGACTACAATAAAGAAACTATTTTTATTGGCACTTTATACTGTTAAGTCCTTTTGTGGTTTGATAATTTATCAGTTTATGTGCCTGGAGCTGTATGTGTAAGGGATAAGGTATTATGATCTATCTCCTGTTTTTCAACAGATTCAAATCCCTAGTTACTATTATGGATCTGAAGGCCAGAGAATTGTCCTGGCAGAACTAAGCTTCGGATCTATTTAAACATGGCGCTACATCTAGTCTAAGTATTACTAATCCCGATTTTAAGGAACTTGCAAAGAAATATAAAAATCTGGTCCACAAAAAAATGAGATTGTGGTGGACCAAAACATCTATTGACAACTATTTAAAACAGAAGATTATACCTAGGGGTCTCCGAATCCAATTGTACCCTACCTTTTCCCTGGATGATGATGCATTAATTAAAAAATGGGAAGAGGCAGCCTCGGCTTGCTCTCTCTCATTTATGCAAATCATTAATGAAAAAAACTGTAAATTGTTGGATGATATTGACACTCAAATCAATCAATCTCAAACGTACTTATGTCAGAATTTTCAGACTGATCTGACTGAAGTTTTTTTCAAAGACCTAGACAGGGATTTAAGTAAGTGGGAACAAGATATTAGTGAATTTAAAAGGAGAAAATTTCAAAGAGACATTCACGATTATGAGAATAAGAAGATTTATAGATGGCAATGGAGAACAGGATCACAAAAAAGACAGCTCAACCGTAGTGCATCTACGGTATCAATCTCATC
Source organism: Oophaga pumilio (assembly GCA_009801035.1). Classification (NCBI taxonomy): domain Eukaryota; kingdom Metazoa; phylum Chordata; class Amphibia; order Anura; family Dendrobatidae; genus Oophaga; species Oophaga pumilio. The sequence goes on along the minus strand of VIAB01018417.1, from coordinate 39,081 downwards.
CCACGCAAGTAATATATCAAGCAACTCTGAGGTAGAAACTAACAACCAAGGGCCCATTAAAACAAGATTTGGGGGTAAAGCAAGTCAGAGGGACTTTTTCAATCAGAACAGAAAGAAAAATGAGCAGTCTAAGGTACTTAACCTTTCTACTCATGTACTTACTGACGTACAGAGAAATGTGCTTGAAAAAGGTCTAACCTTTTCTCCCGGTACTTCTTTAGATCCATTCACGGTAATCAAAGATGTGCATTTGTTTGCACGGAAATTACTCTTGATGCGATTCCATGAAAAAGTGAATACAATATCGATCAGCCCTAATGCAGGAGAAGTCCATGATGAACCTAGCAGTGATAGGCTTGATTTTGATACGACTCAGGAACATGAGGCTCTTGCCATACTTGAATCCCTGGCAGATGAGGCAATTCCTTCAATGGTAAGCAATTTTCCAACACACTTGTTTTTGAAATCTAATACATTTCCCAATTTAGGCGTCTGTCCAGCTGTTGACATTTTTGTCAAACTGGTAATGGGTGATGTTGAAAAATTGAGCCACACCTGTAATAAATGGAGTGATAAAATGGCTATGTCTGCTATCAGGGAGATGCAAACTTGGACCGATGTTTGCTTTAAACCCGCCGATAAAGGCGGGAATCTTGTTATCTGGCCTAAATCACTTTATGAAAAGCAAGCATTAAAATTATTGTCTGATAAAAATTGTTATCAAAAATTGACCAATAATCCTTTGGACCGATTTCAAGATGAGTTATCCAACATTGTTAAGAGAGCCTTTGACATGAATGTGATCCCTAAGAAAATGATGGATACTATCATCAAAATTAAGCCCTGTCTTCCCACCTTCTATTTAATCCCAAAGATCCATAAAAATCCAATGGATCCGCCAGGACGACCCATTGTGTCAGGAGTAGGAGGACTTTGTGAGGTGGTGTGTCAGATGATAGATTTCTATCTGAAGCCACTGGTATTAACCTTACCATCGTTTATTAAAGACACAACTTTAGCTTTGGGACATTTTGATGGATTGGTACTGAGTGAAAGTATGATCATGGTCACGGCTGATGTTGAAAGCCTATATACTTCAATTAGGCATACAGACGGCATCAAAGCAGTGACACACTTTCTTCAGACCACCAATCTTGACAAATCCTTAATTGAACTTATAATTGAACTTCTCACATTTGTGCTCACACACAATTGTTTTACCTTTAAAAATCAGGTGTACCTCCAGTTACAGGGTACTGCGATGGGGGCCACTTGTGCCCCCTCGTATGCAAACCTGTTTCTGGGGGCATGGGAAAGAGAAATCTTTTCCTGCAATCCTGTCAGGAATATCAATAGGGTACACCACTGGATCAGGTATATCGATGATCTTTGGTTTATCTGGGATGGATCGATAGAGGACCTTAGGGTCTTTATGGATGATTTAAACCAAAATGAATTAAATATTCGGTTAACATATGTGTCTGGCCGTCAGGTGAATTTTTTGGATGTTAACGTCCAGACTAACAATGAAGGAACTCTGTGTACCGACATTTATAGAAAGCCTACGGCAACTAACACAATCTTACATGCTCAGTCGTCCCATCCCAGATCAACAATACGGGGCATACCAATTGGACAACATTTAAGAATCAGGAGGATTTGCTCAACAGATGAAACTTTTTACAAACAAGCGCGAGACCTGTATGGAAGGTTTCGAGACAGAGGCTATAGTCATAGGACCATCCGTAATGGCTTTAATAGGGCAAAGAATGTATCACGTAATGATCTCTTATATAAAACATCAGGTAGGGATGATCAGGGATCTGATTCTCCTAGATTTATTTCTCCTTTTAATGAGCAATGGAATCAAATTGGTGATATCTTTCGAAAGCATTGGAGTGTGCTAAAAACTGACCCAATTTTAAGGAACATAATCTCGGACAGACCCCTCATGACTTCAAAAAGGTCCAAAAATGTGCGAGACCTGCTAGTAAAGAGTCATTACGTTCCTGAGGTACAAGAACAAAGAAGAACACACCCAAATTCTATACAAGGTTTTTATCCTTGTGGCACATGCAAGGCATGCAGGAACCTCATTAAATGTAAAGATTTTTCTAATTCTTCAAATACTCGCACGTATAAGATTCTACATAGACTCACATGTTCTTCTTCTGGTGTGATTTATTGTGCATCTTGCCCGTACAAGAAATTGTATGTGGGAATGACCACCAGGGAATTCAAGATAAGGGTAAGAGAGCATATCCGTGATATTGATAAGTCCAAAACTATGCATTTGGGGGAACCACTGAAAACCCTACCAAAACATTTTAGAGAACACCACAATTCAGATTCAAGTTTGCTTATTTTGAGAGCAATTGATCAGGTATCACTAGGTCAGAGGGGAGGGGATTTGTTTAAGAGACTTTCTCAGGTTGAGAGCCGGTGGATTTACAGACTGCAGACTGTGGCTCCACTGGGCCTGAATGAGAATTTTGGGTTCAGTTCCTTTTTGTAAAATAGAGGGATTAGTTAGTTATGGTACTTTGTTTTAGGGGTAGGGTAAATGTATTTTGGTTAATTTATTTTAGGTTAGAAATTTGTGTATGGTTATTTTTTTACTGTATGCAATTGTTTTTATATGATGTTAATTATATGTTTTTCTGTTTAAGGCGATGTCCATTCTTATATGCTTGGCGAAATTCAGTATGTTTATTACATATTTGCACATCAAAGAACTCTCATTTGGTCTGATTTGGAATCTGAACATGCAGTCTGTCAGGAACAGTCCGGTTCAAGTGTTCTCTGCAATCAAGAACTTTATATTGTCGGCATTAGTCTTTATGCATTGATAAATGTATTTCCACTAATTGTATATTGTGGGTTAACAACGCTGGGTGTGGGTTAATGCATAATGCACTTATCAGTATAGGCATATATTAGTACACATGGGTAGTTGTAATGAGCATATAGGTCTATTTATAGTCTTTTTTCTCTGCACATCTATATAATATTTGTGTGGCTATAGTTAAATGTATGGTGTGCATTATCTATCCTTATTGTTAACAAATTGTGTCACATTCTTTCACTTCTGTTTAAAACAACCATGTAACTAGTTATCATTGTTTCTATATGGCTACATTTATTGTAGCAATAGTCTTTGATGCTCACGCAGTAATATCATCACTTTATATATGCCATGACTCTTCACTTATGTATGCCCGAATATTTTATTTATGTATGCACAAATTTTATTGTAATGTGTCTATATACGATGATATTCGTTTTTAATATTCACTTACGTTGTTGTAACTTCTGGTCTTTGACGCATGCCGGGCTGACGGAGTCCATGATGCAGTGGTGAGCGGACAAAGGGAGCCGGGCGCATGCGCCGTCACGATGACGGATCATGCCAGCCTGCGTTCCACGACCGCGATCCACTGTGTCCATGGTAATAGATGACGTCGGCGACGCATGCGCAGTACATTGACCGGAAGTGCACTCGGGTTACGAATGATCGTGCAAGCCTATATTCCGCAGCTGTGCTCCATCGTATCCATGGCTATGGATTAGATTATGGCGCACGCGCGGTGGAGTACCGGAAATGCACTGATTGTATGCAATTATATTGATTATGCAGATACTGACAGGATTGATTTTGATTGGCTATTAGGACTATTTAATGTGCAATACCCCTTCCTTTAGCGTTCGCCTCCTGAGGAAGAGACGAAACGCGCGTTGAGGCGCTTGGGGGATGCCACACTTGACCCACCTCTCATGTAAGTGCAGTTTGTGACTTGGCACATGCTGATGATTTGCTTATGTTAGCTGAGGTAGCACTAGCAGCACATGAAACGGTCAATTCTCAGCATTTTTATCTGCACTTTTTTACATGGGAAGTATTGGTATATGTGTTGGATAGCTGTCCCTATATTAAGATGGCAGCAGCCTGTTGTAATTTGTAATTTGTTCTATGAATATTTATGTGATTTTGTACTATATATTGATTGTCTTTTCTGACTACAATAAATAAACTATTTTTATTGGCACTTTATACTGTTAAGTCCTTTTGTGGTTTGATAATTTATCAGTTTATGTGCCTGGAGCTGTATGTGTAAGGGATAAGGTATTATAATATATAGAACAAGCGATAAAATAATTGTAGGTTCATTTCTTCTTTTCGGGGCCTAAAAAATAACGTAAAAATAAATCATTCCACTTTTCCTCCACTAAAAATGTGAAAAATTGGTATGGCTGCATATTTGGTATGGCTGCATCTGTAAATGTCGGGTCTATGCAAATATAAAATAATTCTCTCCTATAGAAAATTGAAATGCCAGAAATGTAGGATTTTTTTGGGTCATCTCATCTACGTATAAAAGCAATAAAAAGCTATCAAAACATCATATGCATCCCAAATTGACATTAATACAGCCATCAGCTCACCACACAAATAAAAGCTATCACACAGACTTATCTTCAGAAAAATAAAAACGTTATGAGTCTTGGAAAATGGTGACACAAACCAAAATCATTTTTTACAAACTTCTGTATTTTTTTTTGCATCACTTAAAAATAATAAATCTATGTAAGATTTGGTATCTCCATGATGGCACTGACCTGGAGAACAATTATTCCAGGTCATTTGTACAATTCAAAGAATGCTGTAAATATGTCTGTAAAAGCGCTGTGGAATTAATGGCGCTATATAAATGAGGAAAATATATAAAAAATAAATGCTATACAAGCAAAACATAAAAAAAAAAATCAATGATGGAATTGTATTTATTCATTACGGGGAGGAGTGCCATTTTAATTTTCATCTCAGGAAGCAGAAAAGCTAGAATCGGCCCTGAGGACATAGACATATCCAAACCCAACAGACCATCAGAGCGGTGGTGCTTTGATAAATGTTATTTTTGATTTTGGAAAACACATATGTAAGTGGTTGCTACTTGCAGCCTACAACAAAACCCGAGTCTGTCCAATAACTGTACTGACTAACGGAAAACAAATATCAAGCAGAAATTTTAGTTTTTAGATGGAAAGTCTATTTCACAATCATTAATAGCTATCGCCTGTTTATGACGCAGAACAATGGGTAAAGCAGTGATTTACGCTTATCCAAATGAACAAACTGCTACTGAGCAATTGTCTCGGTAATTTATCGGATATATTCTGTTATATCTGAGATTTTTCATTATTTTATTAAAAACTGGATGTTGAAGCTGATATATGTTAGCTGTAACTACTACCATAAATGTATGTTTGGACTGACCACCAGAGGGCAGCAGAAGCTCAGACAATAACTCTGAGTCAGGTCTGTTATAAAGTGAAGGAAGTGCAGCTGGTTTTATGTAATACTTTTCTGCAAGTAAGTAAGGCAGCGTTTGTTTTTCTGCAGCCAAAACCTTTAACTCTTGGCAGTAAAAAACGCTGCAAAACGCAGAAAGAATTGACATGCTGCAGTGCTCAAATTCCGTCAGGAAAATAAAAACTGCGTGCGCGGGAGATTGCTGAAATCTCAGGGCTCTTATGCTACTGTGAATCAGTTTCTTGTCTACAGAAAAAGTGCAGCAAAATACTCGGCAAAAACGCCACGTGTGAACATAGTCTTACTGTTTCTATTTGTTCTATGACATCCAATAATCCTCAAGAGTGTGGGAGGAATTCCAATAAAAGATGCCCATTACTAGATCAGTGGGGGATCTGGTCAGAGACCATGGAACCCCTAGACATCTGTGGCTAGGGGGGAACTTCTTACCAGAATTAGGGTGCAGCCAGAGCTGATGTTAGGGGCAGGCAGACTAGGCATCTGCCTAGGGCCCCCACTATCCTAGAGGCCCCCAGACAGTGGTATGCTACTAATAGCGGCAGACCACGTGGCCACTATGGGGCCCATGAGTCAGGGGGATCTGATGCCAACCCCCCTCCCTGCATCAAGCATTCAGCTGTACCGGCATGCGCTGAACTCAGCACATGTTAATACAACCAAAATGTTTGTGTGATGGTGCAATATGTTAGCATTTGGGGCCCAACTTTAAAGTTTGGTCCAGGGCCCCACTTTATCTAAAACCGGTCCTGGGCGCAGTCAGACGGCCGTATAAACTGGACCAAGATCGGACAGCACTGTACGGACATATACTTCTATGCAGCTGTCACACTCAGACAGGAGAGCTGCGGCACTCAGACAGGAGAGCTGCGGCACTCAGACAGGAGAGCTGCGGCACTCTGACAGGGGAGCTGTGGCACTCAGACAGGAGAGCTGTGGCACTTAGACAGGAGAGCTGTGGCACTCAGACAGGAGAGCTGCGGCACTCAGACAGGAGAGCTGCGGCACTCAGACAGGGGAGCTGTGGCACTCAGACAGGAGAGCTGTGGCACTCAGACAGGAGAGCTGGGGCACTCAGAGAGGAGAGCTGCAGCACTCAGACAGGAGAGATGCGGCACTCAGACAGGAGAGCTGTGGCACTCAGACAGGAGAGCTGTGACACTGAGGAGAGATGCGGCACTCAAACAGGAGAGCTGTGGCACTCAGACAGGAGAGCTGCGGGCACTCAGACAGAAGAGCTGGGGCCAGTCTGAGCATTACGGTCAGATCTCAGTGCGATTTGTGCGGCCGTCTGACTGCACCCTTACTCTAATCCAGGAGACGCGGTCCTATGACAGTCCCTCCTGGTTGAGTGTGCTATACAATGAGCAATATGGGGAAGCCGCCAAACAGCGCTCAAGGTCATATGAGCCTTCTCTGGTTGATGGAATCTTCTGCAATGTGTAAAATTTTATGGGCCAATTTTGGCAATTTTTATAAAGTGAACAGCAAATTGTTGAAATACTCTGGGTTCAGAAAGTTGCTAAAAATGTGACAATCATTCTATTTGCATTAAATCTATCCCCTCCTCTCTAGTTTCTGGCTACACTAGTCTTGAGGCTTTAGTTTATAAGTCCGCCATGACAGCTATGCTGGCTGCATTTTAAAAATGGGACCAGTGGATCCTGGTGGACCCCATTTAGTTACAATTGGGGTATATTTAGTTCTGGTACTTTTAATGACAAAAATAGTACTGAGGACTGCATTATTCTCACTGTCAAAAATACCAGTAACCGTGATGTAACTCATTCCACTAGTGTGAACAGTCTTTGGCATATGTTCACTCCTTACATTCAGTGGCACATGAGTGCAAAATGCCTGTTGGTGTGAGGGCAGATAAGGCCAAGACCGGACTGTAGAGATACATTTCTTTTCTGAATTTACTGCAATACATGTATTGTTGTATGAGTGACTGACGCTGATACCACAATGCATCAATTTCATGCAGGGTTTTTAATAAACCCCACAGATGTACTGATGATAGAGCACTCAACGCTGCAGAAAAGATCACATTCCTATCTCCATTACATATACTGAATTAAAATGATATTCAGTGGATATAAAAGTCTACACACCCCTGATAAAATCACAGCCTTTTGTCATGTAAAAATCACACCAAGAAGAATCTTTTCAGCACTATTTCCACCCTTAATGCCACCCATAATGTATACCATTCAATTGCCAAATAAACTTAAATAATTTCAAGTGAAAAAATAAAGAAATAAAATAATGTGATTGCATAAATATGCACACCTTTAAACTAATACAGGTGCTTTTTCGCTAAATTAGAATATGATCAAAAAGTTAATTTATTTCAGTTCTTCAATACAAAAAGTGAAACTCATATATTATATAGAGTCATTACAGAGTGATCTATTTCACGTGTTTATTTCTGTTAATGTTGATGATTATGGCTTACAGCCAATGAAAACCCAAAAGTCATTATCTCAGTAAATTAGAATAATTAACAAAAAACACCGGCAAAGGCTTCCTCCTTAGCATTACAGAGGTCCCTTAGTCTGTTTCAGTAGGATCCACAATCATGGGGAAGACTGCTGACTTGACAGATGTCCAGAAGGCAGTCACTGACACACTCCACAAGGAGGGTAAGCCTCAAAAGGTCATTCCTAAAGAAGCTGTCTGTTCACAGAGTGCTGTATCCAAGTATATTAATGGAATGTTGAGTGGAAGGAAAAAGTGTGGTAGAAAAAGGTGCACAAGCAAATGGGATAACCTCAGCCTTGAAAGAATTGTTAAGAAAAGGCCATTCAAAAATTTAGGGGAGATTCATAAGGAGTGGACTGCTGCTGGAGTCATTGCTTCAAGAGGCGCCACACACAGACATATCCAGGACATGGGCTACAAGTGTCGCATTCCTTGTGTCAAGTCACTCATGACCAATAGACAACGCCAGAAGCATATTACCTGGGCCAAGGAGAAAAAGAACTGGACTGTTGCTCAGTGGTCCAAAGTGTTGTTTTCAGATGAAAGTAAATTTTGCATTTCATTTGGAAATCAAGGTCCCAGAGTCTGGAGGAAGAGTGTAGAGGCCACAATCCAAGCTGCTTGAGGTCTAGTGTAAAGTAACCACAATCAGTGATGGTTTGGGGAGCCATGTCATCTGCTGGTGTAGGTCCACTGTGTTTTATCAAGACCAAAGTCAGCGCAGCCGTCTATCAGGAAATTTTAGAGCACTTCATGCTTCCCTCTGCTGACAAGCTGTTTGGAGATGGACATTTCATTCTCCAGCAGGACTTGGCACCACTCCACACTGCCAAAAGTACAAATTCCTGGTGTAAAAACAACATTTTACTCACTTATACAGCGCCATTAATTCCCCAGCTCTTTACAGACATTATCATCACTGTCCCCTTTGGAGCTCACAATCTAAATTCCCTATCAGTATGTCTTTGGAGTGTGGGAGGAAAACGGAGAACCCTGGGGGAAACCAACACAAACACTGGAGAACATACAATCTCCTTGCAGATGTTCTTTGTGGAATGTAAACCCAGGACCCCAGCGCTTCAAGGCTACAGTGCTAACCACTGAGCCACCATAGTATAATCCTTCCTTCTGTAAATTTCCAAAAATATAATAGACACATCATTCACCCCACCCCCTGCCATGATAAGCTGACTCGGCTTGTCCTGTCCTGGTATACACAGTACAGCTTACAAGCAAGCAACAAAAAACCTGATTTGAATAATTTGAAAGTTTCTGAAGTATTATTAGTCCATTTCTGAGTTTATTTAATGTTTTTGAATGCCAATTGTTTTTTTTTACATTTTTCCAGTGCTTTGGAGGCGTCCTTTTGTAGTAGCATTTTCTGCACATTTTTCAATGTTGACAAAATGTTGAAAAAGCATTTTTATGAGCCATCCCATTGACTTCTATTATAAGTGTGGAGCATCTTACAAGCATAAAAACACTAGAAAGTAGGTCAGATCAAATGATTTAACCACTTGCATTTTTTGAAACAGTTAAACAAACAAGTTCATTTTTTTGAGCATTTTCCAAGTGCTTTTTCTGTTGGTTTTTGGAGTGAACCCACTGCAAATCTTCCTGAAAAAGACATTGTGTGAGCCTAACCTTAGACCACTTGGGGTAATATACACTACTGTCAAAATAGAACACTATTCCCAGTTAGTATAATGAGATACTGGTATATTAGTTACTGAAATCCTAGTGACAGGTTATAACCTTTGAGTCACACCATATAAGACTAGTGTCATAATTGTAATATTATAACTCCTTATGATAGCAGAAGAGGCACTGTTATACACATAGAAACCTGAAAAGACTCCAGAATATGTCAGAATGCTTGGTTCTATGTTCCATTGTAACTCTCGTTAAATTGTTCCCATTCTTGGCTCTATAAGTGAAGTACATACCATATTATATTACATTTCTGAAAAACTGGATCCAGAGAACAAATAATAAAAATGTTCATTTGCCCCCTAGGAGAGCAGTGTGCAATTATGCAATATTATTTTTACAGCCAATGAACATTATGTCTTAAAGTTTAGTTAAAAGGAATTGATTGACTACAACCTTTTGAATGTTTTCCTCAATACTAGATGACTACTGTGTGCATAGGGCACCAGGCATTCACAGTATGGAGAGATAGGCTTTAGCAAATGTGGCAAAATGCTCAGCAGCAATATCAATCTTTTTGGTATCTTAGCATGACACCAGCTGAATCTATCTAGAATTAGAAAGTAATCCTGCCACTTAGTGAAAAATAATATCAGCTGGTTCAAAGTGCTACACAAGAAGCATTTCATGATGTGTGAAACCAGTGAGCTGTCTCAAGACCTTCACAACCTTATTGTAGCAAAACATACTGATGCTATTGGTTACAGAGAAATTTCTACACTACTAAAGGATCCAGTGAGCATTGTTGCGGTGATAATCCGGAAGTGGAAGGATCATCATTCCACCATAAACCAGCTATTACCAGGTGCTCCCTGCAAGATTTCAGACAGAAGAGTTAAAAGAATTATCAGAAGAGTTTTCCAAGAGCCAATGACCACCTGTGGAGAGTGTTATGAATGTGCTAGAGATGATTTCTGAGCAGAGGCTC
>VIAB01018414.1:2782-13928 GCA_009801035.1 Oophaga pumilio | reverse complement strand
TATGAATATTTCCCGTCTTCCCCGGGCTGTAATCTTCTATGGTGTTAGATCTCACATCTGATTCACACACAGAAGCTTGAGGTATTTTTGTTTCCAAAAACACCAAACAGGAGTTATCTGTTACCTACGCAATGACGGTTTCGAAAGTCTACATGGACAGTGTTGTAGCATTTTTAAAGTGTTTTTTCCTTCAATTGCCAAACAAGCAGGCAATCCCTGCACGTGTTGCAGCTGTCTACCTCAGCAAAACATGCAGTCACAGGGACTCGAATGTATTATGGGCCCGCAACATATGAAAGTCTATTGGGCCCTGCCAGAGGCAGAGTGTAATAAGATACCTCTTAGACCCCATACAAATTAGACTAAATCAGGTAACACCACTGATCTTAACAGGACCGTCTGCTGCCTAATGTATACGGAGGACTCCTGACAGATGATAGGTGATTGTCGGATGAGTTATGCTAAATTACAGAGGCCGATCCTTTTGTTCTCTCTGGATATAATCCTCTGCTATAGGAATCTGCCAGCAGCTCTCTCATACAGACGACAGGAAGGTTCATGCAACCAAAGTGTTCATGTGTGTGGAGGAGTCAGGAGAGATCGTAGTCAGCCGCATGATCGTTTGGCCGACAGCTATCTAATGTGTATGGAGCTATTAGTATTACTCTGACAGGCAGGGATAATACCCCGCACTACAGTAGTACAGGGCATCACCGGAGCAATCAGAGGCTTGTATGTTGTATGATCGCACTGACGAGGGTTGTGAAGAAAAGCTTAAAAATAGGTTATTAGTGAAGAAAAAACACAAATATCAGAGTTTCAGCAATAAGAAATATACACTGCTCAAAAAAATAAGGGGAAAACAAACAACAGAATAGAACTTCAAGTAAATCAAACTTCTGTGAAATCAAACTGTCCAAATAGGAAGCAACATTGATTGACAATCAATTTCACATGCTGTTGTGCAAATGGAATAGACAACAGATGGAAATTATTGGCAATTATCAAGACACACTCAAAGTAGTGGTTCTGCAGGTGGGGACCACAGACCACATCTCAGTACCAATGCTTTCTGGCTGATGTTTTGGTCACTTTTGAATGTTGGTTGTGCTTTCACACTCGTGGTAGTATAAGACGGACTCTACAACTCACACAAGTGGCTCAGGTAGTGCAGCTCATCCAGGATGGCACATCAATGCGAGCTGTGGCAAGAAGGTTTGCTGTGTCTGTCAGTGTAGTGTCCAGAGGCTGGAGGCGCTACCAGGAAACAGGCCAGTACACCAGGAGATGTGAAGGGGGCCATATGAGGGCAACAACCCAGCAGCAGGACCGCTATCACCGCCTTTGTGCAAGGAGGAACAGGAGGAGTACTGCCAGAGCCCTGCAAAATGACCTTCAGCAGGCCACAAATGTGCATGTGTATGCACAAACGGTTAGAAACCGACTCCATGTGGATGGTCTGAGTGCCCGACGTCCACAGATGGGGGTTGTGCTCCCAGCCCAACACTGTGCAGAATGCTTGGCATTTGCCACAGAACCCAAGGATTGGCAAATTTGCCACTGGCGCCCTGTGCTCTTCACAGAAGAAAGCAGGTTCACACTGAGCACATGACAGACGTGACAGAGTCTGGAGACGCCGTTGAGAGCGATCTGATGCCTGCAACATCCTTCAGCATGACCGGTTTGGCAGTGGGTCAGTAATGGTGTGGGGCGGTATTTCTTTGGAGGGCCGCACAGCACTCCATGTGCTCGCCAGAGGTAGCCTGACTGCCATTAGGTACCGAGATGAGATCCTCAGACCCCTTGTGAGACCATATGCTGGTGCGGTTGGCCCTGGGTTCCTCCTAATGCAGGACAATGCCAGACCTCATGTGGCTGGAGTGTGTCAGCAGTTCCTGCAAGATGAAGGCATTGAAGCTATGGACTGGCCCGCCCATTCCCCAGTCCTGAATCCGATTGAGCACATCTGGGACATCATGTCTCACTCCATCCACCAACGTCACGTTGCACCACAGACTGTCCAGGAGTTGGTGCTTTAGTCCAGGTCTGGGAGGAGATCCCTCAGGAGACCATTCGCCGCATCATCAGGAGCATGCCCAGGCGTTGTACAGTAGGGAGGTCATACAGGCACGTGGAGGCCAAACACACTACTAAGCATCATTTTGACTTGTTTTAAGGACATTACATTACACTTTAATTTTGGGTGTGACTCCAAATCCAGGCCTCCATTGGTTAATAAATTTGATTTACATTGATGATTTTTGTGTGATTTTGTTGTCAGCACATTCAGCTTTGTACAGAACAAAGTATTCAATGAGAATATTTAATTCATTCAGATCTAGGATGTTTTATTTGAGTGTTCCCTTTATTTTTTTGAGCAGTGTATATCACTATAGGGAAAACAATCTCCCTGCACAATGTTGGGGAAATCACGTCCACAACGACTTTATTATTCTCTATTATCCTATACAATTATAGAGTGTTGATTAGATAATATGTCCCCGGATCAACTGTACTGACAAAAAGAATGGGGCTAAGGGAGTATTTATTACCTAGCAGGGTTGGTGGTACCAGACTGTGGGGGCATCATATAGTATCATACTGTGTGTGAGGGGAGGGTGGCCTCTGGGTACTTTATACTGTGGGAACATTATATTGTGTGTGCAGGGATGGCGGTAATGTTGGAACACATTATGTGAGGAGGATGGCGGTACTGAGGAAGAGGTATACTGTGTGTGGCGGATGGCGGTACTGTGGGAGCAGTATACTGTGTGTGAGGGGATGGCAATACTGTGGGAGCAGTATACTGTTTGGGGGTGGTGATATTGTGGGAATAGTATACTATGTGTGGGGGGATGGAGGTACTATGTGAACAGCATGCTGTGTGTGGGAGGATGGCGATACTCTGGCAACAGAATACTGTGTGAGGGGGAATGGTGATACTGTGGGAACATTATACTGTGTGAGAGGGGATGTGATACTGTGGGAACATTATATTGTGAGTGGGGGGATGGCGGTAATGTTGGAACATTATATTATGTGTGGAGGATGGCGGTACTGAGGAAGAGGTATACTGTGTGTGGCGGATGGCGGTACTGTGGGAGCAGTATACTGTGTGTGAGGGGATGGCAATACTGTGGGAGCAGTATACTGTTTGGGGGTGGTGATATTGTGGGAATAGTATACTATGTGTGGGGGGGATGGCGGTACTATGGGAACAGCATGCTGTGTGTGGGGGGAGGGCGATACTCTGGGAACAGTATACTGTGTGAGGGGGAATGGTGATACTGTGGGAACATTATACTGTGTATGGGGATGGCGATATTGTTGGAACATTATATTGTGTGTAAGGGATGGCGGTACTGTGGGAACATTATATTATGTGGGGGGATGGCGGTACTGTGGGAGAAGTATACTATATGTGGGTGAAGGCAGTAATGTGGAAGTAGTATACTGTGTATGGGGGATGGCGGTACTGTGGGAGCAGTATACTGTGTGTGAGGGGATGGCGATACTGTGGGAACATTATACTGTGTGTAGTGGGATAGTGGTACTGTGGGAACATTACTGTCATGATCCATTTTTGGATTTGTGGCAGATCTGGTTCCATTGAGTTAAACCTATTTCCTTTCAGGCCAGCAGAGGTTAAATGTCAGTTTTTTCCGAGCTGCCAAGCTGGTGTAATTGCATTGCTGCTGGGTCAGCTGATGTGGGCGGTGACCACTCTCACCAACCTTTAAAAGGTCACCTGATGCATCAGCTAACTGTCAGTGTTAGAGCAATCTGCAGTGACCTAGCTGGAGTAAGGAGCTATCTGGGTGCAGGGGTGCTTCTGCTGAGTTTGCTTATCTGGTGCCTTTATTGTGCTGTGCGGTACTTTGCAGCAGAGAAAGCTAAGTGTGTTGTTTTTGTTACGTTGTCCCTTTGGTGTCTGTCACTTCCCCGTGTTTATTACCTGCAGAGGTGAGTCATAGTTATCAGTTATAGGTGACAATTAGGGACGAGGTATCCTGACGGCGGCGGGGGTAAGGACCCGCATAAGGCGTTAGGGGAGTGCAGGGTCATGCTCAGGTTTGAGCTCAGGTGGTGACCATCTCTCATTCCCTATTGGTAGGGCATTCCTCCCCCCAATTCCATCCCCGTTGTGTGATGTGAAGTCAGCTGACCGACCACCTGTTGGGTCATGTCACACCGTGACAGTCACTCTGTGACATTAACACCGACCGTCACATTTTTTTCCGGTGAGCCATGGCTCGATTGCAGGCCTTTGCCCAACTGATCCAGACCCTCACTGATGAGCTTAAGGAACTGCGGGGTCAGGTGACGCAGCAGCTTCAGCAGTTGACGGGGATCTGTGCCTCGGCTCAGTTGCAGGCTCTCCCTGACCGGTTTTCTGGAGGGAGAGATAAGTTTTGTAGTTTAACCAAGCCTGCAAGTTGTACTTTAGGCGTATACTGAGCAGTCACCCCCTCCTTGAATGGGTATGTGGAGAGTGGCTGTTTAATCTGGTATTTTGCACCTGTGCTGCTAACATCTTGCTTTATGGGCTGGCTGCACCCTGTAGTGCATTTGTTCTGAGACCTGGGCAGGTGAGTGTTGCTGCCTTTTTGTGCTTTTTATATTGAATTTTTGGAGAACTTGAGTCTCCTTTAGTGGCTTTTCTGGATAGTGTAGTGTAGGTACTTGTAAGCGTGGGGACCTTTGGCGCAGGTTACAAGCTTACGTATTTTGGCCAAAATATTGACTAATACCCCACTATTTTTGTATTTTTTGCACTTTATTTTTCGGGGTGCAGCCAAGTTCAAGCACGTTTGGTGTCGCATGAGGGGTGTTCACACTGGTGCGCATTGAGAGTGTACTGGCCAGCCTGCCTAGTCAAATAATAGGGGCGTAACTTATAGGCTGTGAAACAGACACTGTGCAATATCCTTGTGTGAACGGCACCCTAAGCGGGTCTCAATTGTGCAATTGTATACTGAGCAGTCACCCCCTCCTTGAATGGGTATGTGGAGAGTGGCTGTTTAATCTGGTATTTTGCACCTGTGCTGCTAACATCTTGCTTTATGGTCTGGCTCCACCCTGTAGTGCATTTGTTCTGAGACCTGGGCAGGTGAGTGTTGCTGCCTTTTTGTGCTTTTTATACTTTAGGCGTTGCCCTCATTCATCAGGGAGTGAGGAACAACAAGTGGGAATCATAGTCTCCCATCTTAAGGGTGACCCCCAATCCTGGGCCTTCTCCCTGCTGATTCACCATCTCTACGGTCGGTGGATGAATGTTTTGCGGCCTTGGCGCTGGTGTATGGTGATCCTGATAGCGTCTCCCTGGCTGAGTCTCGTCTCCGGAAAATCAAGCAGGGGGGCCGGCCAGCTGAGGAGTACTGCTCAGAGTTTAGGAGGTGGGCCACTGACACGCAGTGGAATTACCCTGCGTTTATGTAACAGCGTATCCCTTCCCCGGCCTGTCTCCCTGGACTGCAATGTAATCAGGCCTGGATTCAACAACCAGTGGGGGAGTCTGTCTTTTGTTCTCCTCAGCATAGGACTTATCCAATACATGCTTGTAGCTTCAGGAAACTTCTTAAGTTAGCCACATAGTCAAAAATAAGTGGGAGCCCTTCCCAAAGGAGGGGTGGATCCCAGGACAGAGAACAATAGACACATGTTTGGCCCAGGCAGTTGGGTGTTGACGAGCAAGGGGCTAAGGCGAGATCCTAGTGCCAGTGTGTGGAGAGTTAAAAGCTGCCATATGGAATGGTGTTATGTCCCTCATCTGTTGGATCCATTGAACTCATCCCAGGATTATTTTTTCTTTTCCCTGGCGTCGGATTACCGAGTGGCACCCCTGGCACTGTTTCCCTCTTAGTGTGGACTCATAGTGGACCCTAAGAGACGCTATTGATATTTTACGTTCTGTGCTCCCTGTCTTAATAAATCTTGTTGGATTGATCTTCGGCCTGGTGTCCCTTCATTCTCTGTCGCACACACCATCACAAACCGGTTGGCAGCGGCGGTCTCAGAGCAGAAGGAATGGAGGACAGCAACCCACTAACATCTGGAACCAGAACCTCAGGATACAGGAACTGGACTGTGGGCAGCCTACAAACAAAGGCCCATGAATTAGGAGTCGGCTACAAAGGGCTGTCCAAGGAGCAACTGATTGAGGCTCTGGAAGAAGCTTGCCTGCAAGATGGCACAGAGGAAGGATTTCCACAGCAAGGGGAGGAAAGACAGGAGCTGGAGGTAAATACACAAAAAAGTCAGTGGGCTGTGTGGTATGAGGAGGAGATGGCATTGCTTGTTGATGAGGCCACCATAAAGGATAAGAGGGAGGCCATTCGTAGAGCTCAAGAGAGGGCATTGGTGGAGAGACAGCTCGCTGTGGAAGCAGCTGGAAGCCCCAGACAGACTGTATCCACAGCATCCACCATGAGAGAGTTCCCCAGAGTGACCCGCAAGGACTTCAAGCCTTTTAAGGAGGCTGCAGGCGACATTTAGGGCTTCTTCCAGGACTTCGATCATCAATGTCCCGGAAAGGGAGCGAGTCAGACATCTGGTGGTCTCTTAGATGGTGGAGCTGCCGAAGCCTATAGAGCTATGGACCCTCGGTGAAACTGCGATTATGGGAATATTAAAAAGACCATCTTGGAACATTATGCTGTAACTCCAGACACTTAGAGGACTCATTTCCGCTCCTTAGCCTGTGAGGGGGAAGTGTCTTTCAAGATATATGCCCACAGGCTCAAACAAGTATGTCACCACTGGCTGGAGGAAGAGGGGGCCTTAACTTGGGATACTTTAATCCAGGTCATCCTAAAAGAACAGTTCTACGCCAAATGCCCCGCTGAGATCCGGGAATGGGTTCGTGAGAGGAAACCAGCGACAGTGGAGCAAGCTGCTGCTTTAGCTGACGAGGTTCTCACCATCAAGCCTCAGTGGAAAAATTTGCTGGTGAATGGAGTAAAAACTACCAGCACCCCACCACCAGTGGTGCCTTGTCCTTCAATCCCCAAAGTTTGGAGTCCCACTAGACAACCACCTCATGGTGATACCTATGTGCATCACCTTTCAAAAAGTCCTGCCTCCTCTTCTGAAATGCAACAAAGAGAGAAAGTAGTAGCGTGCAGGTGTTATGGTTGTGGGCATCTGCAGGCCACATGCCCAGCTATCCAGTGGAGAAATCGGTCTCAACCCCAACAACCACCTCATGCACATTCACATGGATATGTTCCCTTACAGGTTCCCTTACCTCCATCCCCAGAGTACAAATGGGAAGGAGTGCGATACAGCACAGATGTTACCGATGTGGGCAGCCTGGGCATCTGCAAGACTCCTGCCCTCATGGCTAATTGAGGAATGACCCTGCACCAAATTGGCCTATCAATTATTTACAGCCAAATACAATGGAGGAAGAGGTGCAAACCCTCCAAATTGACTTGCCTAATGGCTCAGACAGCCATGTTCGGCCATTAGGGGTTTATGGGGTGCGGGCCACAGCCACGAGGTCCTCTAATCCTCAAAGAAAGCACTTACAGGAGGTCGTGCTGGACGTTCAGAGAGTTCTTGGCTTTTGTGACTCTGGGGCATTTCTCACCATACCCGATCCCAGAGTTGTTCGACCAGAGGCAATACAGCATGGACCTGGGATTATCATTGAATTAGCTGGAGGCCAATGGAGGAATATCCCAAAAGCAAGTGTAGAACTGGACTTTGGCTTTGGGGTAAAGCAATGTGTGGTTGGGGTGATGAGTGGCCTACCTGCGGATATTGTCCTAGGAAATGATGTGAGAGAGCTACAATGTGGATTTGTGGGTGCATGAAGCAGACTAAGTCAAAGAGGATGTAAAATGGAGCCCGGCCTTCAACCCTACAACTTCCCCATGAAATAAAGAAGAGGCAGCCAACACCAAAACGCAGATGGGTTGTCCAGGCAGGAGGAACCATGAGTCAGGTCAGCCATGACTACGTGTACTTGACAAGCGACCTGTAGAGGTCACTAGTCCGTACACAAATTGAGGGGGAAAGGGTTCTAACAGCGAGTCCCTTCCCCGGCCTGTCTCCCTGGACTGCAATGTAATCAGGCCTGAGTCAACAACCAGTGGGGGAGTCTGTCTTTTGTTCTCCTCAGCACAGGACTTATCCAATTCAAGCTTGTAGCTTCTGGAAACTTCTTAAGTTACCCACATAGTCAAAAGTAGGTGGGAGCCCTTCCCCATGGAGGGGTGGATCCC
Organism: Oophaga pumilio; assembly: GCA_009801035.1. Lineage (NCBI taxonomy): Eukaryota > Metazoa > Chordata > Amphibia > Anura > Dendrobatidae > Oophaga > Oophaga pumilio. Next base: position 5,700 of record VIAB01018414.1, on the reverse strand, counting down.
AGGACATAGAACAATAGAAACGAGCAAGGGGCTAGGACCTTAGACTGAGGTGAGATCCTAGTGCCCGTGTGTGGAGAGTTAAAAGCTGTCACGTGGAATGGTGTTGTCCCTCATCTGTTGGATCCATTGAACTCATCCCTGTCAGGGACACCGCACTGCACTTGCTCAGAGCCAGTGCGCGTGTCCTGAGTAAACAAACTGTGCCCCAAAAGATACCTGCAGAGCGAGGCAGCAGCAGGGAAGAGGTGTGATTCAGACAACCAGGACCTGAAGAATGTGACTGGCAAGGGGCGGAGCCGACCACAGGTCTCTCAGAGGAAGCAGGAACAGATAGAGAATGCTTCAGGCACAGTAGAACTTGAAGCACCCGACTGCTAGGGGCATGGCCTAGGCTTAGGAGAACTACACAGAGGGAGCAACGCAGTACAAGAGGAGCGGGCAGAGAGTAATCAGAACATAGCCAAGGGGTCATACACAGAGGGAGCAACGCAGTATAAGAGGAGCAGGCAAAGAATTATCAGAACATAGCCAAGGGGTCATACACAGAGGGAGCAACGCAGTACAAGAGGAGCAGGCAGAGAATAATCAGAAAATAGCCAAGAGGTCATACACAGAGAGGGCAAACAGTACAAAAGGGTCAGGTAAAACTCGTAACAGGGACACAGCCAAATCAGAACCAGACAGACGAAGCGTAGCACAGGCACAAAGCACTGGCACAGGCTCAGACACACTCAGCCAAAGGTCAGAGTATAAACGACAAAGATTGGCCTCACAGTGAGGCTATAAAAAGCCTCCCAGGACCCAGAAAGAGGCCAACCGAGTTAACCCCACGACTACCTGGCCCGAGAACCCAGTAAACCATGACAATCCCATGATTATTTTGTCTTTTCCCTGGCGTCGGATTACCGGGTGGCGCCCCCGGCACTGATTCCTTTTGGTGTGGACTCATAGTGGACCCTAAGAGACGCTATTGATATTTTATGTTCTGTGCTCCCTGTCTTAATAAATCTCTATGGATTGATCTTCGGCCTGGTGTCCCTTCATGCTGTCGCACACACCGTCACAGCTTAGGAGCAATTTTTGTCAGGGTCTGTCTCCTAGGCTGCAGGATACTCTGGTGCAGTACGCTGGTCCCAAGTCGTTGGAGGCCGCCATGTCCCTTGCTATCCGGGTGGATAGACGCCTCAGGGAGATGCATACTCCAAATCTTCCCCCTGTTGTCCTCGCTAGGGAGAAGGGTACACACCGGTGCTGACGGACGAACCGATACAGGTGGGAGGAGTTGCTTCTCAAATGGGGTTGCCTGTGGTTCGCCATGGTGTGGGGGCATGTCTTCACTGTGGGCAGACCGGTCATTTTATCAATGTCTGCCCAGCTCGTGCCAAAGTACCTGCACCATCTAAAAAGCCGTGTCCCCCTGGTCATTTGGAGGGAGGTGACCAGGGTGTGTATATTTCCTCCATTTTCTCATCTCAGTGCACCATCCCTGATGAAGTGGTGGTTGGCAGGGTGACTGAGACTATACCGGCTCACTTTGTCCAGACCCATGGCCTGATGAGTAGGACACTAGCGAGACCCGTAAGCGTTCAGGCCATTGACTCTGTCCCACTCAGCCAGGGAAAGATGACCCAAGTCGTAGATAATATACACCTGCGTATAGGGACTCGTCATGAAGAATCCCGGTCATGCTACGTTTTGGGGGAATGCCAACTCCCATAGTTTTAGGTCTCCCTTGGTTGAAAAAACACAACCCGGTCATAGATTGGCGGTCCAGGGAAGCAGTCAGCTGAGACCAGTCGCGTAAGGACTGCTGCCCGGGAGCTATGATCTCTGCCATCCTTCTACAACCTACCCTTTCTTTTCCAGTGGGGCAGCAGAGGTGCTGCCAGGGAGTGGGGGCAAGGCTCAACCCTCACCAAAAGTTAACCCTGAAAGTCAGAGTCCTCTTAGGAGGAGTGGTCAGGGGAGGGTGGTGGTGCCCTCTGTGCATAGTGGGGGTGTGAGTGTGGTGACACAGGGGGACACCTCTGTTGTTGGTTCTTCAAAGAGTTCACCATCTTGTGGCAAATGCATGCGTGGCAATAAACATTCAGGTCCGGACCTGTGTGTGAACGAGTACATGGGGTGTCCACCAAAAACATCAGGTGGAAGTATGCTACTGGGACCTGGAGTTCTAGGGTGATCGCGCCGTATCGGGTGTCGGCCATTCTCGGCCCGGGGAATTTGTAGCTGGAGTTACCCCCAGTAATGCACATACCCAACACAATCCACAGGATGACGCTCTGGAGATTTGTGGTGCCTCCGGAGCCTACATTGTCATCTCCATCGGGCTGCATTCACCATAAACCTGAGGGTCAGGTGACTGCAGAGGTGAATTCTGGTGGATCGAGGCGTCCTCACTGTAAGTTGTTTTCTGGTGAGGTCCGGTGTTGAGGGTGTAGAGGCCCCTCATTGAAAGGGGTGTACTGTCATGATCCATTTTTGGATTTGTGGCAGATCTGGTTCCATTGAGTTAAACCTTTCTTCCTTTCAGGCCAGCTGGGGTTAAATGTCAGTTTTTCCCGGCTGGCAAGCTGGTGTAATTGCATTGCTGTTGGGTCAGCTGATATGGGCGGTGACCACTCCCACCATCCTTTAAAAGGTCACCTGATGCATCAGCTGACTGTCGGTGTTAGAGCAATCTGCAGTGACCTAGCTGGAGTAAGGAGCTCTCTGGGTGCAGTGGAGCTTCTGCTGAGTTTGCTTATCTGGTGCCTTTATTCTGCTGCGTGGTGCTTTGCAGCAGAGAAAGCCAAGTGTGGTGTTTTTGTTACATTGTCGCTTTGGTGTCTGTCACTTCCCCCTGTGTTTATTACCTGCAGAGGTAAGGCTACTGCTCCTTGCGGCCAGTGCACTAGCCAAGGCAGTTATAGGTGACA
>VIAB01018413.1:0-11867 GCA_009801035.1 Oophaga pumilio | reverse complement strand
TTTTTTGAGTGTTCTCTTTATTTTTTGAGCAGTGTATATTCAAATTACACAACATATTTTGCAGAATCTTGTCTTTTTTTAATTAACAGGGTAACAGGAGTCATCAGTACTTGTAAATCATTTGTATTATTGAAATTGTAAGCCCTCGCTTCGGAGGAGCAGGGATAAATGTATGTCTGAGGACATTAGAAATGTATATTGCCTTGTATTTTGTTTATTATTTCTTTACCCTATGTATTCTGGTATAGAAAAAAGCCTAATAGCATTCCATTATAAATTATAAATTAGTTGTACCAACAAAAAAAACAATTACCCTAAAGTATATGATATTTGGTGCCTGACATGGGTATCATATAGTTTTGGTTAAGATTAGTGATAAGCAAGTATGCTTGGACAAGGTGTTAACAGACAACGCTCATGTCCCAATCGAGTATCTTCGGCGTGCTCAAAAAAAAAAATGCTGAAGCCACTGCGGCTGCATGTCTTGCGGCTTTTCGACAGCTGCAACACATGCAGAGATTTCCTGTTAGGTGACTTGAGCATGTGTTTCGAGCCAACCGAAAATACTTGATTGGGACATGAGCGTGGTCTGATAAGGGTGCGTATCCACCTGAAACGCGTCGATATCACATATCATGTAACGGTCAACGCTGATGTTGTTTTACCCTCTGCTGAGCACTTTTTGGTGAATAAAGAAGTTTTTTCACTAGTTCGTTGAGCTGGATTTCTCATGTTTTGATTGCTCCACGCCTTGACCCAGCATTCCCTGTGCTCCAAATACCTAAGGATGTCTACTACGGTAAGCTGGACTTTTTTCTACGTGGTCTGATAACACCTTATCCGAGCACGCTCGCTCATCACTAGTTAAGATATTAGACCCTTGGTATGTTAAGTTGAAAGGTAACTTTGCCAGACAGCATCAATGAGCAATGGGAAATACTGTTTGCTCTATGATGTAACCTTGTTATATTGTATAATCTTCTATTAAAAAAAAAACCCCACACGCTATTTCTCAAATTTCTATTTTCCCAATATATTTATTAAAAGGCCGTTCATCCCCACAAAACTTGCTGATCATTGAGAGTCTGACAACTGGGACCCTCAGGATTCCTGAGATTGGGGCTCTGGAACCTAAGAATGCCAGGTCCTGATTAAAGCGAAGATGTGTTCCCTCTACCTCTACTCAATTGTCTATGTGACGTCTGGAGAAAGGCAAGCATAGTACTTGGCTTTCTCTAGCAATCCCAATACGAATGGAGTGGAAACAGTATGCAAAACCCCCCCCCCCCCACTCAGTTCCATTCAGACTTTTTTTTTTTTCTTAGAAATACCCTTTATATCTAAGATATGCAATGAAATGGCATTGAATGAATTGTAAAAAGTCCACAGTTTTTCTCTTTCATACAAAAAATGCATTGCAACAGGAGATGCATCTACCTTATGATCCTGTCCGAAACCGAGATTTTCCTCTAGATAATCTTGGGTAGACATGGCAAAGGGAGATCTAATATTGGTTCCATCTGTAGGACACACATAGAATGAATACATGATGTGTTTATGATCATCAGATGGAGAGATCTGGGTAACCCTCCAAACCATTAAAAAAGTCTTGTCTTACCTAGTAATGAAAGGGGATGGTGTTCCTCCATGATTAAATACTTGTACAGACCCTTTTGTCCTTCTATGTACTCCCACTCTTCCATGGAGAAATGGACAGTGACATCATCGCATCTTATAGGAACCTGACACACAATGATAGTGTAATGACACCAGAGAAATCACGCAGAAACCCTCTGCTGCCCCCACATGTGATGAACCCGCATTTCGCAACCCCGTCTGACATCACGTGGTATGATATCAGCGAGATCATGTGGTATGGTCTCCTCACTTGCACCAACGTGAAGTTCAGCACCCCTTGGGGACACGCAAGGTCAGCTTGGTGCAGTTTTACATACACACACCTCTTGTACACACAGGTCCAGGGAGGCACGGGGAGTGAGAGGATATGGCTCACGCAGTCAGTGACTCGCTTACAACCCCAACAGGCCCCTTTCTCTAGCACCAAGGAAACAAGAGGGCTGCTAGCTCGATATGACTGCCAGCAGTTCCTCTTTAGATATAAGCCCAGTCTGTTAATGGGATTATATCGGGCAAGAAAGCAGCCCCAGTAGCATGGAACATTAAACTGAGAAACGCACATATGGATTCGTAGATCCAACATAAAAGAGCAGCCCAATGTTAAATTATATATTTAAATCGCCTTAACGGCACACTAGACATTACACTGTATACACAATAGTTACACAAATACAATGGTCAGATATGTAAATACAAATAGTGGTAGGACAAAAGATATAACAATAGATGCCAATTATTGGGTGATGTTAGACCATGGGTGCGCTGGGCCACCAGAGGGAATGAGCTGCTAGCTGGCTCCTAGGTCCTCCAAAACACGTTACTCGATGCACCCCCCCACTGTCGAAGTGGACAGCATGCATAACAGAGCAACCACATGGCCTTACACTAGACTTTATCCCCTTTGGGTCACTACCCTCCTGTCCTCTGGGCTGAACCTAAATCCCCTCCCCTTGTCTCTGCAGCTAAAACTCCAAAATCTATGAAGATCATTAGTCCTTTCTGGACGGTCCTAGGGTGGCTGTTCTGGTGTCATCTGATCCAGTCAGGCCCCTGCTACGCAAGGGGACTAAACAAGCCTTTGCTACATGGCTTCTACTAGATGTTCTATGTATCCCCATACCCTAGGTGCTGGAAAAGGTCGAGACCCAGACGGGTGTTTGCCATGTTTTGGGGATCTCTGAAACATACATGATGTACGGCTGGAATGTATAGTATATCCGTAACTCTTTATGGAATCATAGCCGATTCAACAAAGCAGTTTAGGTGCATGGTATCCACATGGCAAGCAAGCCTTTTGTTCTGAGTGTAGATGGCTCAACATGTGAGATGTTATGCACAGCCTTTAAGGCTTGGCCCATCTGCTGCCGCTAGCTACACACTGAAGGGGGTCTAGATTTGTTCAGTTTCAGCTGCACACAGAAAGGGGAGTTTATAGTCCCATGTCACATAAGATAAAAATGATTGGCATGAAATTATATCTCCAATATTCTTTACAGGCATCATCACTCGGGCCACAAGTCTTGTGCACAAGATTGTGGACAGAAAGTCCTGCTGATGGCCACGGGCATAATCGCAATAAACGTCTATTGGTTTACAGACGAGAGTCTTCATTAAACCTAATAAAGACAGTGATCCTGCACTGAATCAAGTAACCTTTGTAAATTCTGCTAATATGGATTTTAACCATGGTCATCAGTACCGTAGAACTATCTGACCTACATCTTCTGCAGCAGTGCGACACAATGATACAGTCATCATCCAGACACATTAACTCCTCTGTTACTACTTAATGTCCCAGTATTCCCAGCAGCGCTCACCTCTCCAGTCAGCAGCTCAATCATCTTGTTGGTGAGGTCCAGGATCTTCTGCTCATTGTTCTTCATAGATATTAAGGAGTCAGGTGGAGGCTCCATGATGAGGTCTTGGATTCTGCTCCATCCTTTAGTATGACTAGATGTCTTCTTCACAACAATATAATCCTTCAAGAAAAGCTGAACATCACTATGCAGGGAATCAGACACACTTCACTTCCCCAAGGACATTCCCAGAATCACTGATACCTTCCAGGATTTTAGTTTTGTTCCAACGCAAAGGCTATGTCGGGTGACATTAACATAAATTCACCCTTACCTCTCCAGTCAGCAGGTAGATAATCTCTAAAGTGATGTTGAATATTGTTTTAGTTATCTTTGCTCTTTCCTTGCCCATCCTCTGTGGATCAGTCACAACAAGAGCCATTGACTTGTGGAGGAGATCATATGGAGACTATACTGTAGGAGTGTTACCTGTACAAAGAGGAATGATTATACATTTAGGTTGACAATTTTTGCATTTATTTGTGAAATTCACAGAATTGTGGCAAAAATTGACATTTTCAAACTTTCAATTTTTATATCCTAAAACTAGTTAAGTCATGCTAACAACATTTACCACATGTCTACTTTACATCAGCGTTATTTTTTTTTTAAGAATTTATTTTTTGTTAGGAAGTTAGAAGGGTTAAAAGTTGATCAGCAATTTCCCATTTTCCAACAAAATTTAAATTTATTTTTTATTTTATAAGGGCTGCATCACATTTAAAGTGACTTTGATGGGACCATATGACAGAAAATACCAAAAAGTTACACCATTATGAAATCTGCACCCCTTAAATTACTCAAACCCACATTTAAGAAGCATTTTAACCTTCTAGGTGCTTCACAGGAATTAATGCAGTGTGGAAGGAAAAAATGAACATTTTAATTTTTCTCACAAATGTTCATTTAGCCCCAAATTTTGCATTTTTAAAAGGGTAACGGGAGAAGAAACACAGTACAATTTATTATGCTATTTTCTTCTGAGTACATAGATATCTCATAAGCAGTGGAAAACCACTTTTTGGGCACATGGCAGGGCTTGGAAGAGAAGGAGCACAAATTGACTTTTAGAGCGCAAAATTGGCTGTAATCTATAACAGATGACTTATCGTGCTTGCAGGGTCCCTGATGTGCCAGAACAATGGAAATCCCCCACATGTGACCCCATTTTAGAAACTGCACCCATCAAGGAACTTTTCTAGAGGTGTGGCGAGAACATTGGACCCACATGTGTGTCACAGAATTTTATAATGCGGAGAGGTAAAAATTTAAAAAAAAAATTATATACATTTTTCCAGCAAAAATGTTGCTTCTGCCCCAAATTTTTCATTTTCACAAGGGTAAGAGGAGAAAGTGTACCATACAATTTGTTGTGCAATTTGTCCTGAGTACACAAATACCCCATATGTGGTGGAAAACTACTGTTTGGGCACATGGCAGGGCTCGGAATGCAAGAAGCGCCAATTAAAATATGGAGCACAATTTTGGCTGGAACAGATTGCGAATGCCTCTGATGTGTTAAAACAGCAGAAACCCCCACAAGTGAAACTACACCTCTAGAGGAATGCATCTACGGGTGTAGTGAGCAATTCACAGAATTGTGTAACATTGGGCTGAGTCAATGGAAAATTTCCATTCTTTCCACTAAAATGTTACTTGACCCCAAGTTTGCAATTTTCAAAAGGGATAATAGGACAAATTGGACCACATGTTACGCAATTTCTCCTGAATACGCCAATACCTAATATGTGGTTGAAAATTGCTTTTGAGGTGCATTACAAAGCTCAGAAGGGAAGGAGTGCCATATTGTACTGCAGATTTTGCAGGAATGGTTTGAGAGTGCCATGTCAAATTGAGGTGCCAGAACAGCAGAACCCCCAAAAGTAACCCCATTTTATAAACTACACCTCTAATTCATCTATTCATCCAGTCATCATATTGACACCATGGGTGTGTCACAATTTTATTCCATTGGGCGATAAAAACAAAAAAATTACATTTTACCATAGAAAAAAAAATTGTTTTAGCCACATATTTTACATTGTCACAAGAGGAGATGGGTAAAAATGGCACCAAAACTTGTCACACAATTTCTGTTGAACATGGCACTACCCCATATGTGGCTGTACAGCACTGCTTAGCCACGTGAGAGGAATAGAGTTTTATTTGACTCTTTGAAAACAAATTATTGTAGATAAGTTTGTAAACTCTATAAACAGAGCCCCAAAGTGCCAAATGAGTAAAATGTTCCCCTTCAAATGACCCCATTTTGGAAATTACAACCCACTGGGAATTTATCTATAGGTGACAATTTTCTGGCTTTATTTGCCAGAACTAAGCAGCAGTGAATATTGGAGTGAAAACTGTAAATCTGCCATTGTGGTGTCCAGTATGTTCTAGTGCCATTTCACGCAGCTTATCATCTGTTTCTGCAGACATAGACCATGTAAATTAAGCGGGCTTTCATTGCTACAAAAAATAAAAAAAAATGCCAAAGGTGGATGCTAACTGTGGTTTAGGCAAACTGTGGGGTTCAGAAGGGAGGCAGGCATGAGGACCTGCGTGGGAACTTTCCTTTTTTGTGGATTAAGTTGAAGCTTTTATTGGGAACATTTTTGTATCACATTTATCCTGTGAACTACACTGAGCGCTTACAACAGGGCTTCCATCTAAAGCTCTGAATCATGCTATTCAGATGAAACCCCTGACGCGTCTATTCACCATAATGAGGCAGCAGAATTACTCCGGACTCCGTTTGGCCTCTATTCAGCAGTGTCCCACTTAGAAATGCACAAAACTATGGTCAACTACGCTTTTATGCATGCTTAAAAAGACGGACACTGCCGGATAACAGGCTAGACAGCGTCCACAGAGCCTCCCTCTACCTCATTTATAGGGAATCTTCTGCTAGAGGTTCCGTCTGAATCATACATTTCAGAAATTTACATGGAAACGCCGGTGTAAGTGCTCAGCATTAGTATCTCAAAAGGTAGATTATGATGAGACACAGTTGTCAAGAGGTGATGTTGTTAAGTCAAGAAGTCAGGATGACCAGAGTGCGGAAGAGGAAGACGAGTTGGTAGACGAAGTCACTGACCCAACCTGGGAAGCCGCAGTACAGAGCGAGGACAGCAGCGCAGAGGGGGGAGGGATCCGTAGCACCACAACAGGCAGGAAGTGGCAGTGGGGTGGCTAGAGAGAAAAGGCGGGCAAGTGTTCCTCAAAGCACCCAGGCGGGGAAAGTTCCCAGGCCAGGCCTCCCACTCTGCACCTGTCGTTGCACATTCGCAAGCACCATCAGCAATGCTTTGTCTCATTGCAGAGTTCAGCTGCAGGAACGCAAACGCAGGCCTTGGAGCGCAAACACAAATACCCAGCAACCCACCCACATTCCCAAACACTAAATGGACACATTACCAGAGTTTAGGCTTCTGGACACAGGCTTTCTGCAGCCGCATGGCGGCGGCCATCCCTCAGTACTCAGTCCCCAGCCATCATTATTTTTCCCGGTGTGCCATCGCAAAACTTACACCAGCACGTGTCCCATAACATCACCCGTGTCCTGACCAACGCAGTTAGTGGGGAAGTCCATTTAATGACAGACAAGGACAAGTGCTTGTGTACATTTCCCTGATGGCACACTGGGTGAACCTTGTGGAGGCCGGGACAGAGTCGGACCCTGGGATGGAACATGTTTTCCCGATACTGATGATTGCAGCCCCTAGTTCCATCAGGGCTTCCGCCACCTCCAAGTTGTCAACTCAAAGCACGTCATCCATATCTGGCACAACCTGGAAGCACTGCACCACGGCCTTGATGAAGCAGGAAATGGCTCTGCTGAAACTAATTTGTGTAGGTAACACACAGCAAATCCCTGCAGATTTGTGGAAACAGCCCAGACAGATCTGTGGCTCTCGCCGCTGAACCTACAGTCACGGTTGTGTGTGATAATGTCCGTAACCTAGTAGCAGCTCTGAAGCTTGGCAAACTCGCACACGTACCAGACCTGGCCCACGTGCTCAAGTTAGTGATTCATCGGTTTCTGAAAACCTACCCAAATTTGCCTGAGCTAATTGTGAAGGTACGCTGCATGTGGTGCACCCATTTCCACAAATCAGTTACAGCTGCCGGCCGTCTGGCAGTACTGCAGCAGCACTTGCAAGTGCCAGCTCACCGACGTAACCATGCTCTGGAACTTCACTTTACACATGTTGGCAAGGCTTTGTGAGCAGCAGAGGGCAGTAGTTTAATACCAGCTGCAACATGCCCATCGGTATTCCGCTCAGCCTCCTCACATAACAAACGAGTGGGCATGGATGTCTGACATCTGAAGTTCTCCAAAACTTTGAGGAATCAACCAAGATGGTGAGCGGCAATGATGTCATAATCAGCGCAACCATCTTGCTTCTGTGTCTTCTCAAACACTCACACTCAAACGCTCACAATTAAAGAGAAAGCTTTGAATGTGGACCAGATGGAGATGGAAGAAGAAAGTACACAGGGTGATGCTACCCAGCCCAGCCTCATCTTCTCAGCATGGATTGGGTGATAATGAGCAGTGGGAGGCTGAGGAGCGGGAGGAACAGGAGATAATTGCCTGCAATACACAGGGCACTACCAAAACCAGCTTCATCCTGTCTGTTCAGCGTGGATGGGCTGAAGAAAAAAAGGAGAGGGAGTAGGAGATGGAGAATTGACTTCTTGGTGGGGACAGCGAGGTCTTGCCCGTTGGATGTCTGGCACACATGGCTGACTTTATGTCCACCTGCCTTTCCCAGCACTCGGACCAGTGTTAATCAATGGGGCAGCTCACATCACCGTTTTATTTCATGGGCGTATTCAGCGTGCGTGTCAAATCGTAGCATGCTGCGATTGGCACCGAGACTCAGCCGAGTCTCGGTTCACTTGCACCCATTTAAGTCTATGGGTGCGAGTGACAACGCACATCACTCGGATATCATCTGAGTGCTGTGCGATATACGCTGACCCCAGCAATGGAGGAGATGGAGAAATTAGTTTCTCTGCCTCCTCCGCAGCTGTGCTCCAATCCTCTCTGTACAAGAGATCGGAGCACAGTAGAAGGACACTCGGCTCCCTCTCGCAGCAGAGCAAGAGCCGAGGGTCATTAGCATATCACATCCGATGCTCTCGCATCAGATGCCATACGCTAATGTGACCCCGACCTAAAAGGATAACTTTCCATCTCTCCTTCTTGCGCAGAAGGGCTACGAAAATGGTGCAATACCAGAAGGCCCTAGTTTAAAAATTTGTACAAAAATTCCCATCTAACAACACTGGCAGCAATTGTCATATTTCCTTGGGCAACCAAGAAGAGATGAGGGAGCCACATACTAGGTCCAAAAGAGGTTGAAAAGCACCATCAAAGGTCTGGTACAGTTTCATTACACCCTCCCAGCGCCTAGGCCCTGATTCATGGGGTAGTCTGACAAGGAGGGAAAAATTTTGGAAGCTGGTGAAGGAGTACCTAGTTGACTGTACCAGCATCCTCCGTGATTTCTCTGTGCCATACAACTATTGGGTCTCCAAGCTGGACACATGGCATGAATTGTTCCTCTACGCCTTGGAGGTGCTGGACTGCCCTGCTGGTAGAGTTTTGTCAGAGTGGGTTTTTAGCGTCACCGGGGGGCACAATAAATAATTGGCACATCTGCCTGTCAACTGAAAATGCTGACCTATCAAAATGAACAAGGCCTGGATTGGCCCAGACTTCTCAACACTACCGAATGACAACGGCAGAACAAAAAGCCGATTCAAATGTTCTTGTCCTCCACATCAACAGGGTCATCAGGCTGCTCGCACTCTTAATTTTTACAGGCTGTGTATGAGGCCTACGTTATATATTTTACACACACACCTCACAAAAATTAGAATATCAACAAAAAGTTAATTTATTTCAGTTCTTCAATACAAAAAGTGAAACTCATATAAGGCCTCTTTCACACGTCAGTGGCTCCGGTACGTGTAGTGACAGTTTTTTGTCACATACCAGACACTGATACATGTAGAACCATTCAAATGAATGGGTCTATGCACATGTCAGCGTGTTTTCACGGACCATGTGTCCGTGTGCAAAATATGCTGACATGTCCGTTTTTCTCCGGCAGCACGGACGCAAGACGTCCCGCACACGTGCACACAGAGAACTGTTTACACAGTCCTCCGTGCGCACGGACAGCTACAGTAAGCCCTGTCCCCTGCCTGTGGCGCTGAAGCTCCCTATCATTACTCTCCCTGCTCTGCCAGCAACAGCGAGCAGGGAGAATAAATGAAAAACCCGACGTGGGGTCCCCCTTAAGTTTTGAACCAACCCGGCAAAACTATACAGCTGCGGGCTGCTATTCTTAGGCTGGTAAGGGGCCATGATTATGGGCCCCCCAGCCTAAAAACAGCAGCCCCCAGCTGCCCAGAAAAGGAGCATCTATTAGATGCGCCTATTCTGGAGCTTTGTCAGGTTCTTCCCACTTGCCCTGTAGTGGTGGCAAGCGGGGTTAATAAAGGGTTAATGTCACCTTTCTCAGTCATTTTCCCACGGTGCTGAGATTACAGGAGTGCAGCTGTCAGCGAGCACAGGCTCAGTGACGTCACCCCCAGTCACTGAGCCTGTGCGCGCTGCTCCCATTAATTCCCCAGTAATTTACAGTCGGAGAGGCTGCATTAGCAGCGCTCCGACTGTAAACTGATTAACCCCACCCCCCCAGATGGATTTACGCCATGGGACTTGACTGTATGGCGTACAGGTATGGGTATATTGTTGGGTTTTTATTTTATAATTTTTTTACAAGAGTTCGAGGGCTTCGATAATGGACCCGACCAAGCTCCAAAATAGGCGCATCTAATAGATGCGCCTTTTCTGGGCAGCTGGGGGCTGCTGTTTTTAGGCTGGTGGGGGCCCCATAATCATGACCCTTTTCCAGCCTGAGAATAGCAGCCCCCAGCTGTATAGGTTTGCTGGGTTGGTTGAAATCCTAAGGGGGACCACACGTCGGGTTTTTCATTGATTCTCCATGCTTGTTGTTGCCGGCAGAGCAGGGAGAATAATGACAAGCAGCTTCAGCACCACAGGCAGGGGACAGCGCTTACTGTAGCAGTCCGTGTGGTGCTGAGGCGGCACACGTGTGCGACACGGATATACCACGTATTTACACGGACATCTCCGGTACCGGAAAGATTTGGACGTGTGAAACTGGCCTAATATAGAGTCCTTACAAGCAGAGTGATCTATTTCAAGTGTTTATTTCATCAACATTAACAGAAATAAACACTTGAGATATATCACTCTGTTTGTAAGGATTCTATATTATATAAGTTTCACTTTTTGTATTGAAGAACTGAAATAAATTAACTTATTGATGATATTTTAATTTTGTGAAAAGCACCTGTATATCTATCTCTATTTTATTTATTTTTTTCAGCCCTTGCACTTAGTGCATAGAGTTTACCAGTCTAGGAGTTCCATTCCTTAAAAATTTGAAAAATTAAAATTCCTGAGTCTCTCCTCTACATGTCTTCCAGGGTGTATTGCATTCCCTCCTAGTTTTTGTCTGTCCTTGCACTTAGTGCATAGCCTTTATGAGTCTAGGAGTCCCAGTACCTAACAATTTTAACAGAATGTGTATGAGGTCCTCCTTTATATTTAATACAGGGTGTATTGAAGTCCCTCTTCCTTCTAATTTTTCTCAGTTCTTGCATTGTCCACATAGGGTTTATGAGTTTCAGAGTCCCTACTTCATAATCAGGATATGTCTGACCATGTCACACACACACACCCAGATAAGGTAGTAAAATGTGAAAATTACATTTACGTGTGCGTGTAGTTTTATTTCCTCCTCTACGATATAATTTCTTGTAGTCATAGGCGATGGGGAGCTTGTTGAATGAGTGATTCCATTTTTGGCTCTGTTGTATAATGAAAATACATATTTTTTTTGCCATGTTAGTTATATATTTTTTTTATTACGATATTCACTGAAGGGGTTAACTAGTGGGACAGTTTTATAGGTCGGGTCATTCCGGACGCGGCGATACCATAAGTGCAGTTTATTTTAACTTACATATGTATTTATTAGATTAATGTGTGTTTTTTCTCTATTTTGTGAATAGTTTTTTTTTATATTTTCACAATTTTTTTTTTTACATTGTCCCAGGATGGTACATCAACTTTCCCTGCCCTGATCGCTGATCTAATACTCTGCACTGCTTTTACATTACTGGGCATTAGATCAGCGTCTTGCGCACATCAAGCAGGGCTGTGGAGTCGGTAAGCCACAGTTGCGACTCCGACTCCTGGATTTTTTCAGGTTCCGGCTCTGACTCCTTCATAAATGGCCATTTCGTAACAATAAATTTACTGTT
>VIAB01018411.1:0-7500 GCA_009801035.1 Oophaga pumilio | reverse complement strand
AACAAGTAGATCAGGGACACAGATAGCAAAACACAGTGGGTTTTCTCAAAGTTACAAACACTTGTATTTTTTAGCTAATAACAGTGAAAACAAATTTCAGCCTGACAGATCACGTATTTGGCAATAGAAATCTGTTTTTGGCAATCAAGCAGGATTGCTTAAATGTAATTTTCAAATAGTAGTTGCTACAAATGGTTGAAACTATCTATTTCAGGTGACTTTTATCATTTGTTTAAGATAATTTTTACATTAACTATTAGATTTTTTTTGGGAAAGCAAAATCATCTACAGTCATGACACTACAGTTGGCACTAGAGATGAGAGAGCACTAAAAGTGAAAATGTATAAACAGAGGAAAAGGTGCTTAATGGAAAGAGAACAGCCTGTGGAAGACCCTTGGACGCATCTCTGACTCCCAGATCGCTGCTGAGAACAATGGTGTCACACTTTCACTGAATTTTAAGGACTGACAATAAAACATTTAAAATCGGTGAGAAATTGGAGGTTACGAAATTGGAGTTTAACCACTTCACCCTCAAGGGTGGTTTGCATGTTAATGACCGGGCCAATTTTTACAATTCTGACCACTGTCCCTTTATGAGGTTATAACTCAAAAACGCTTCAACGTATCTTGGCAATTCTGAGAATAGTTTTTCATGAAAAATTGTACTTCATGTTAGTGGTAAAACTTCTTTGATATAACTTTCGTTTATTTATGAAAAAAACAGAAATATGGCAAAAATTTGGAAAAGTTTTTGCAATTTTCAAACTTTGAATTTTTATGCCCTTAAAACAGAGAAATATGTCACATAAAATAGTTACTAAATAACATTTCCCACATGCCTACTTTACATCAGCACAATTTTGGAAACAGTTTTTTTTTGTTAGGAAGTTATAAGGGTTAAAAGTTGACCAGCGATTTCTCATTTTTCCAACAAAATTTACAAAACCATTTTTTTTAGGGACCACCTCACATTTGAAGTCACTTTGAGGGGTCTATATGGCAGAAAATACCCAAAAGTGAAACCATTCTAAAAACTGCACCATTCAAGGTACTCAAAACTACATTCAAGAAGATTATTAACCCTTCAGGTGCTTCACAGGAATTTTTTGAATGTGGAAGAAAAAAATGAACATTTAACTTTTTAGTCACAAAAATGATCTTTTACAAACAATTTCTTTGTTTTCACAAGAGTAAAAGGAGAAAATTGACAGAAAAAGTTGTGCAATTTCTCCTGAGTACGCCGATACCCCATATGTGGAGGTAAACCACTGATTGGGTGCACGGCAGGGCTCGGAAGTGAAGGAGCGCCGTTTGACTTTTTCAAACCAAAATTGGCTGGAATTGAGATCTGTCGCATTTTGAAAGCCCCTGATGTGCCTAAACAGTGGAAATCCCCCAATTCTAACTCCAACCCTAACGCCAACACATCCATAACCCTAATCCCAACACTAACCATAACCCTAACCCTAACATACCCCTAACCCTAATCCCAACCCTAACCATATCCCTAACCACAAACCTAACCCTAACACACCCCTAACCCTAATCCCAACTCTAATCCCAACCCTAACCCTAATCCCAACCCTAACACTAATCCCAACCCTAACCATAATCCAAACCCCAACCCCAACTCTAGCCCCAACACTAACCCTAACTTTAGCCCCAACCCTAACCCTATCTTTAGCCTCAGCACTAACCCTAACTTTAGCCCCAACCCCAAACCTAACCCTAACGGGAAAATGGAAATAAATAAATTTTTATAATTTTATTATTTTTCCCTAAGGGTGTGATAAAGGAGGGGTTTGATTTACTATTTATAGCATGTTTTTATGTTTCGCAGCTGTCACACACTAAAAGACTCTTTTCGTTGCAAAAAATAGTTTTTGTATCACCATATTTTGAGAGCTATAATTTTTCCATAGTTTGGCCTACAGAGTCATGTGAGGGCTTGTTTTTTGCAGGACGAGTTGACGTTTGCTTGGTACCATTTTTGACAAGAGGGTCGCCAACGAAGCACCTCACCAGATCTCCAGTCTAGGATGGGCTCATGAGTACACTGCCATGGAAGACCGAGGAGTTGCTGACACAACAGACCAGGCAGCACATAAAGAGTAATCTTCTCCATATGCAGCATTCCTTCCTGAAGCTTCATCTGCTCAGTAACAACTCAAACGACATCAGATAGGGTCTTTACCTCTATGGTGTATGCTGTCAAGGGACTCTGAAGGCATTGGACAGGAATCTGAAACGGATCCACCATGGTTTGCTGCAAGAAATTTCCAGCTGAACCAAAGTCTATGTAGACCGTCTCAAAAAATAGGTGCCTCCAAAGGATACGGATATATTCAGAGTCAACTGCTGAGAGGTATTAATCTTGTCCAGGGCAGCCTTTCCTACAGACTCTAAGCTTTGGAATGTTTCTGACTTCTCAGGACAAGAATGAATGAGGTGTTTAGAGCTACCAATCTAGTAGCACAATCCGTGCACAACGAGGCTCCTGCTGCTCAGCCAGCTTCACACGGTCGACTTGCATAGGCTCAGAGAAGACAGCTATCTCAGAAGTCTGGAAAACAAGCAGTCTATGGAAGTGCGGAGCCAGACGCGATTGTTTCCTCTCACGCGTCACCTCTCTTGACCATTCCTGAAACCTTAGACCTATCCGGGTTGCTAGGGAAATCAGGTCATCTAGGGTATCAGGGATGTCTCAACCAGCCAGTTTGTCCTTAATCCTTCTGGACAATCCCTCCAAGAAAGCAGCTACCAGAGCCTCATCATTCCAGAATAGTTCGGAAAACAGGGTGCAGAACTGGACGGCATACTGGCTTATAGACAGACCAACCTGTTACAGTCTGAAAAGGGAGGATGCAACAGAAAAGACACAACCCAGCTCATCGAAGACCTTTTGGAAGGCCACCAGTAAGGACTGCAGATCTGAGGTCACAGGATTCCCTCACTCACACAAGAGGTTTGGGCCTCTGCTGCTAGATGGAACATCAGGAATCCCACCTTGGCCCAATCAGAGCGAAAATAATGGGCCAACACTTTGTAGTGCAGGTTCACAGATATAGGAACAAATGGCACTGCTAAGGATCTCCGTCAATGGGTATCGAAGCAGGCAGACGAGCAACTCCAAATGCGTAAGTTGCAGGCTGAGTACTCACTGCCGAGGTTGCTGCATTTTGGACTGGAGTGGAAAGAGCAGCTGTCATAAGGGCATCAAACAGGGCATTCACAGTCTACAGATAGGACAAAATGTACCTCTTCCAAGACAACATTACTGCAGTACTGAGAGAATGAAGGAAGTGAAGGGATCACAGAACAAAAACTAATTGTTTCTAAGTATAATGCTATAATAAAATACACATGATAGTCCAAAAAACTAAAGAAAACCCGAAATGTACAGCATTTTAGTAACATTTTCATGTAGCCCCAACTCACATATAAAGTTTTCGGTGCAGTTCTACAAATCCAGTCTAATATCTAAACTAAAGGTGCTCATACACCTTAGATAAATGTCCGCCAAATACTCAGTTGTCTTACAGCAATTTCTTCTGCTTCCACTATACACATGTACAGTTGACTCAGCTGAGCATCCATAAGTTTTCAATTGTAAGTATACCATCCTCATTCGGTCTGGGAAATCATTTAGATATCATATGCAGTTTGTGTTATGAAATCTTGTGATAGATCCTCCTCTTCTTGAAACACTGATAGCCTAATTGTCTTCTTATGAAACTCCCTGTTATGTTTGGGTTTGTGCCACAAATAAGGAAATTAGATTGTAAGCATCATTGGAGCAGGCGCTGGTGCGAATGAGTAATTTCTTTATCTTATGCTGGGAAATATGCATCATTATAGGATAGTGATAAAGTATGTACTATAGCTAACATACGACATAACCAGTGAGTCACAGAAGAGAAAGTCTGTGTTTGCACAAGTTATTTGTTTCATTTGTTCCTAACACACTTCTCATACATTAATTTAATCACACTTTCTGTGATGGAGCCCAAGTTTGAATAGATGTGATCAGGTTCCTGGCAAGTAATTACAGTTTTATGAAAGAATTCAACTTGATTCATATTTTGTAGTTCTATGCCGTCCGATATCTCAGCTGGTTAGTATTTTTTAAAACATCTAGAAATTTAAATGAAAAGTTGTCTAAGACAATCTCATAGAAAAAGTCTAAAAATTATTTCATAAATATAATCTTCCTTGGAAATTAGGAGACTTTGCAGGAATCACCTCTTACAATTTATAAGTAGAGATGCACGGACACCTGGATGTTCGGGTCCGGCGGGTTCATTCGAACAGTTACAAAAAATTTTGGGTTCGGTACCAAAACAGTACCTAGACCCGAACCCAAAACCAGACCCCATTATGGGGGGCCCGAACATTCAGTGTTTGCCACTTGAATGGATCAAGAACTATGTATGCAATGAGAAAAAAAAATATTTACCTCCAGTCCAGACCAGTGTTACTTTTTCACACTCAGTACTATGTTCCCTATCATTCTCCTGGCATCAATATTCACTGTGCAGGAGGGTTTAAGTGACCGGCTGCAACCTCACATATCATCCACACAGGAAGAAAGTGTTTGAGGGCCTCGGCTGATCAGTAGCCCCTGATTGTGACCCCAAATCAAACGTTAATGCTAAGGAACCAAAGGGTAGCAGGTGGTGAGTATAGTTGTTTTTTGTCTTTTTTCTCACACTGCCTAGTGCCAATTAAATTTAATTTGTATAGCAGTAAACAACAATTTTCTGAAATGTTGAGTTCTAGGTTTTAGAAAAGTACTGAAGCAAACCAACTAGAAGGCCTATTAGTACATTTTGCAACAAACCCAACTGAGGACCTACATCTTTACAATTTACTTGTCATGTGTGCCAAGTGCCTATAGGAGGCTAACACATTTAGCAGGTTAGTTTGTGGGTGGGAAGATCACATCCTGAAGTGCAGGACCTAAGGTATCAGAGAGTATATGTATGAGTATTTTATATTTTAATTGGAGTTCTGCCTTAGGATAATTTCTTATATACGTGCCAACAGTTTCAAATTGTGCCATAATTGTCCCGTAAGCCAGAGCACAAATGGGGATGGACTAAGCAAAATTGCACCCTAGAGTGGGCATTTCTGGGAAATTCTTCTATGTTTTAGGGCATCAGTGAACATTTGTGGGGCCACGGCTTACATGTCCTGAATATTGAGTTGTAACTATAGTTGAAGTCAGGTGCTGACAACCATATTTTCGGTCCGAGTGCGATGCGACTAAACATTGGATTGCATTCAGACCAATATTAGTCTACGGAGTCATACACACGTCTGATTTTTTTCAGAGGACAGAGTCTGTCCAAGGGAAATATCACAACATACCCCAGTTTGATCAGCTATTCGGATCGCACTTGGCCTTGCAAATTAATAAGTTTGTGGAAATCGGACTGCACTCAGATGTAATCCAAGTGCAGTCTGATTTTGACGGACTGACAGAATGGAGAATATGGAGAAATGTTTTTTCCATTTTTCCACTTTTGAGAAAATCGGATTACACTATGATCACACGCTGATCCAACTCTGATCAGAGTGCGATTTGTATAATTGATCCGATTCTCTTGGATGAGAAAAAATACGCTGGTATGCACCTGCCCTAAGTATGATATATTAGAGATCTGTATTGCCAGCAATTATCTATTCTGCATCTCTAATTTGCTCCATTTAAACACAATCAAGAGTGATTCAGGCAGGGATGGGCATTGCTGCACCTAAGAAGGTTCACAGAAATGTACCTGGAATAAATATGTAAAGCAGAGTCAGGGAATTGAGCTTTAACTGAATATCTATACATACAGATGTGGTTGCTTGAGTTTGTGGTATTATTCCTTACTCAGTTAATCCATCAATTCTATTAGCATATGCAGCTATTATTTGTGTTTTCTCGGCATAATATAGAAATGTCATATCTACATAAATAAATGAATACATAATACAAGCCAATAAATCAAATATCCATACCGACAAATAAAAATAAATCATAGGCAATAGCAAACACACAAAAAAGAAACACTTCACATCCTTTTTTATCCTGCAGAGCAAAAGATAGTGTTCTCATTTAATTAACTTATTCCGGTTATTACTTCTGCTCCTGTGAGTATATATACATACATACAATCTGCATCTAGCACTTGCCTATGTAAAAGACACAAAAGTCTTATTATGCCTGAGATCCCAAGATGCTAGTCACAAATTAGGTAAATTTAGAGCAGGAAGTTAAATAGATTTAACTACTATTAGGAGGAGTCTGGGATGATGATTACGACACGTTGAACTATGTTTAGTGCAAGTGTATTTTGCTATAGATATTCTATCGACATTCTCTTCTATTCTCAATGCAACATGCCGGCAATTACTATACTTTTTTGGTATAATTTGAAATATTTAATTTAATTCCGATGTGAATTTTACTGTGATTGAAAGCAAATGGTAAATAGATTGTAGGGTCTCTCGTACCCTGTAAAATTTCACATTCAATTACAGAGCAGGGCAACTCATTGCAGGCTTTCCAGTACTGAAAGCGTGATTTATTATATAATATTGCTGTCTCCTCTAACTTTTAGTGCTCTAGTGCACCTAGTTTAAGTCGTTTTAAGAAGTGCTCCCTCTTCCAAGACTACATTACTGCAGTCATGAGAGATTGCAGGAAGTGAAGGGATCGCAGAACAAAAACGAATTGTTTCGATGTATAATGCTGTAATATAATACACATGATAGTCCTTAGACATCAAGAAAATCTGAAATGTATGGCATTGTAGTAAAGTAAGATTTTTATGTAGCCCCAATTCACACATAAAGTTTTTGGGGTAGGTTTACTAATCCTGTCTAATATCTAAACTAAAGGTGCTCACACACCTTAGATAAATGTCCGCCAAGTACTCATTTGTCTGACAGCTATTTCTTCCGCTATACACATGTACAGTTGGATCAGCTGAGCATCCATAAGTTTTCAATTGTGAAAGGGAGCAAAGTTCCCCAAACATGATAGACTATTGTCAGCTGAACCCTTCAATATTGACTTGCTGTTTTCGCGTCCTGTAAGATTCTTAAAATCCCCTTAAACGTCTCTTCTATCACCCTCAAGTTAATGGCCAAAATGAGAGGATCAATCAGTTGCTGAAGTGATATCCTCAGATTTTCTCTAATGATCTTCATGACAATTTGTTCCAATTTTTTCTTTGAGTCAAATTTGCGCACATTAATTCAGTTCCTTAACGTTCTGCCTTTTGTCACAGTCTTTGGTTGGGATCCTCATCTTTCTTTGGCAATAGCTTCTCAAAGTCAACTTCCTGCAGTAAGCAAAGTTTATCGAAGCATCCCTGTCATCTGACTCATACTGCAAACCAATCATTCAACTGCTGTGGCTAAAGGAAAAAGAGGTATAGATAAATAGAGGCAACTCACTCCTAATATAATTTCAGGTGATAAAGTTAGGAAATCCACCAAAAACA